>PVIY010005127.1:0-96930 GCA_004026745.1 Myrmecophaga tridactyla | reverse complement strand
GCAGCTTGGCATTCCTCATCTCAGCACTAGCAGCTCAGCCCAGGCCTTTGGAGATGGAGGAAGAAGTCACCCCGGGGAAAGCTGTTGGAACCCAGGGGCCTGGAAAGAAGACCAGCAGAGACCATCCTGTGCCTTCCACATAAGAAAGAACCTCAGTGGAAAGTTAGCTGCCTTTCCTCTGAAGAACCAACAAAATAAATCCCCTTTTATTAAAAGCCAATCCGTCTCTGGTGTGTTGCATTCCAGCAGCTAGCAAACTAGAACAGAAGTCATGTACCATCCCCAACCTCCAGGGCCATGCCCATCCCAACCCAAATCCCTCATTCACAAATAGCCTGGCTAATCTACTTCCCCTCCAGATTTGCCTGTTCTGGAAATTCATGTAAATATATGTATATTTACACTACTGGTTTCTTAGCATAATGTTTCAAAGTTTATCCATGTTGAAGAATGTAACAATATTTAATTTTCAGTTATTGCTAAACAATATTCCATTTTATGGCCAAACCACATATTGTTTATTCATTCATCAGTGGAGGAACATTTTTCCACTATTTTATATATTATGAATAACATTGCTATGAACATGTGTGTACATGTTTTAATGGATGTGTGTTTTCATTACTCTTGAATATACACCTTGGAATGGAATTGCTGGGTCATATGCTAATGATATTTAACGTTTTGAGGAACTAACAAACTCTTTTCCACTGTGGCTGCGACATTTTATGTTTCCATTAGCAATGTATCCATGTTCCAGTTAATTGGAACACACATCTTTGTCAACACTTGCTATTATTATGTTCCGTTTCAATTATAGGTACCCTATTAGGTTTTAAATATCTCACTGTAGTTTTGATTTGTATCTTCCTAATGGCAATTAGGCTGAGCATCTTTTCTATGTGCTTATGAACCATTTGTATTATCTTCTTTCAGGAAGTGTCTTTTTAGATCCTTTGCTCATTTCTAAATTGTATTAGTTATCTTTATTTATTACTGAGTTGTAAGGGTTCTTTATATATTTTGGGTATAAGTCTATTATCAGATAGATGATTTCCAATAATTTTCTCTCATAATGTCAGCAGTCTTCTCACTTTCATGATGGTATTGTTTGCAGCATTAGAGCTTTAAATTTTGATGAAGTTCAACTATCTTTTCTTCTATGGTCCCTTTTGCTTTTGTGAGCGCATTCAATAAAATCTTCCCTAACCGAAGTTCATAGTTTTCTCCTAAGAATTTTATCGTTTTAACTCTGACATCTAAATCTATGATCCATGTTGAATTAATATTTGTGTATTATGTAATAAGAAGGTCCAACTTCATTCTTTCACATGTGGATATCTGATTTTCTAAGAGCCATTTATTGAAAGACTCTTTTTTTCCCTGAAATCAATTGGCCATAAAAGTAAAGGTTTATTTCTTGGAGTCTTAATTCTGTTCCATTGCTCTATGTATCTATTCTATCCCAGTATCACTTTATCTTTACTACTGTAATTTTGGAGTAAGTTTTGAAATGGGAATCATGAGACTTACAAATTTGTTCCTATATTTAGATTGTTTGGGCAATTTGGGGTTATTTGCATTTCTACAGTAATTTTAGAATCCATTTGTCTATTTCTGCAAAAAAGCTAACTAAGGTATTGATAGGAATTGTATCGAATCTTTAGGTCAATTTGAGGAGTACTGCATTCTTAGGGATGCTAAGTCAATCCATGAACATGAAATATATTTTCATGTATTCAAGTCCCCTCCATTTTCTTTTCATTAGTGCTTTTTTAATTTTAGTGTGCAGATTCTTGCTAGTCTTTTGTAAAAGATATTCCTAATAATTTTATTCTTTCTGATGTTAATTTGATGGAATTGCTTTCTTAGTTTCATTTGCAGATTGTTCATTGCAAGTGTTCAAAAATACAATTTACTTTTGTGTGTTGATCTTGTATCTTGTAACCTTGCTGAATTCATCTGTTGAATTCTTATAGATTTTTAGTGGATCAATTAGGAAATTTTTAAAAGATCATGTCTACTGCATATGGAAATAGGTTTGCTTCTTTCTTCTAATCTGCATGCCTTTTAAAAATTATTATTATTGTCTAATTTCCCTGAGGTGACAAAAACAGACATTGTTTTCTTGTTCCATGGGCTTATGAGGAAAATGCTCAATATGACGCATGGAGTATCATGGTAGCTGTGGTTTTTTTGTGGGTGCCCTTTTCATATTGAAATGATAAAAGAAGTTTATATTATCAGACTAGCAGGTGTCCCACTATTCCTGGTTTGTTGAGTGCTTATCTTGGATAATGTCAAATGTTTTATTCTGCAACTATCGACAGGATCATGTATTGTTGATAAGTTCTGCTGTTTTCATATCTTGTGATGTCTTTGTTTTAGATCCATGTGAATTATCATGCAGCACCATTCTACTACTTCCTCGTTTATGTTCTGCCTAAATGTTATATCCATTATTTAAATTGGGGTATTAAACTCTCCTATTATTAGTGTTGAATCATATATATCTCTCTTCAATTCAGTTTTTGCTATATATATATATATGTTAGATACAACAACAGAGACAACAAATAGAATTTTTATATGCTCCTTATGGATTGATTAATTTTGTCTTTATTAAATGCCACTATCTATGATAATATTTTTTTTGTTTTAAACTCACTTTTGCCTGATAGCAATATAATTATTCCATCCCTCTTATGATGGCTTTCTGAATGGTATACTGTTTTCCATATTTTTGCATTCTACACATTTATATCCTTGAATTTAAATTCTTGTTTCCTGTAGAAACAAAATAGTGGGATATTGCTTTTATATCCAGTCTACCTGTGCCTTCTGCTTGTACTTTTTAATCTATTCACATTTAATGTTATTATTGATATGGTTGGATTCATATGTGCCATTTTTGTTATATAAACCCCGATCTATTGTTCCCACTATTTTTCCTTTACTACTTCGTTTCATATTAAACATTTTCTAGTATACCATTTTAATTCCTTCACTATATTCTTTGAAATTTTACTCTTTGTGGTTGTTCTAGGGTTTATCATATACACAATAATTTAACATAATCTATTTCCAATTTCCACTAACTTGATTCCTATGAGGTAGAAAACTGTTTTAAAAATACTCAAACTACATTATAAAAAATGAGAGTAGCCATGTTAATATCAACAAAGTGGCAACTTTTTCCATCCATTTCTCTATCTATACATGTTGATTTTTCCATATACTTAAATAATATTGCAATAGGAACAATATGCTGAACTAAGAAAAAACTAATTCAAAAATTATTAGCAATCTTACCTGTAAATTTCATAAATATTCAGTAAATTCCTAGAGAGAGTTTTATATGAATTCAGTATATGAAATATTCTGTTTAGAATAATAACCCTAATAAATATTTCCATAGAATTAGAACTGGCAAACAATAAGATATATTTTTTTCTATTACACAATTCAACTCCCTCTTCCCAAACACTAAAACAGTTCATAATCAGTGTAAAAGAGGAGATAGAGGGGAGTTAGACAACAAGACCATGGCTACAAAAAGGAAGCAATACATTGCTAGCATTTATTTTTTTGATTTGGAAAATTTTAGAAGTAATCTATATGAATCATCTTATTTGTTATAAGAAAAGACTGAAAAACACAGATGCTAAATGATATATACGGCATGAAACAGCATCCAGGGGCATAGCCAAGACTAGACCTGCTTTCCTTTTACTGATAGTTGAGAGTTCATACTCATCCAAATGTTTATGGTTTCCTCATCTTTGACTATTTTGTATTAATGCATTCAATGCATTAAATTGCAGCTATAGATTCATTATGACAAATATTGTTAAAGAGAAGTGCTATTTTAGAAAGCATTGAATGCAATTATAAACAAACAAAAAAGACCACTACCTCATATTTTAGGATAATTATAAATAAAGAATTGATAGAGTACAGCAAATTAGTTCATTTAATATAACCTAAAACTTCGAGGGTTTTCAAGAATTTTCATACTAAAATAGATAAGGCTGAAAAAGAAAAAGAAACTTAATAGAGAAGAAAGAAACACAATAGAGGAGACAAGTTTTAAAATCTTTTCTTTGCTGAATTTGGGGCAGGACCCTAGATATCTTCTGTAACCATGTTTTTATGAAGGAGTGAAGTATCCAGCTTCCCTGACGGTTAAAAGTGCACATTGCAATAAGTTGCACTCTTCTGAACTTTCTATATATTCTGGAATTTTGTGGTCATGCACTCAATTTCCATAACTTATAAGTGATGCCTTTACAAAATTTGGATGATGTGACGATTTCCTTTCTGTGAAGGAATTTAATATCTGTTATTTTCTAATGGCTTTGCCATTTTTTTGTCTCTTTGTTTCCATGTCATCAGGTTTAATCCCAAATATCAATTTTAAAACATCATTGTCTAGAGACCAGTCTCCGTTAAATATTTTTATTTTCTCCATTTGTGAAACATAGTATCATTTTTCATTTTGTAATATCTCACTTTTGTAACCATTAAGGAATTTAAGAGATTTAAATTTATGAAAGCAAGGGAAGAAAATGTGTTAGAAAAGAAGTATCTTCCTACATCAGCACACTTGGCATTACAATATTTAAATTGCAGGGTTTTGTAGGAAAAAAATGGAGTTAAATTTCAGAATAGACCCATTAAATGGTTTCATTTTCATTATCAAGCTTTGGTAAGTTATACAAAAATCTTTTATGCAATATTGCTTTATAGCATTTGATACCATTAAAATACTTGTAACGTAATTAATAATATGTAATTTCAAAATTTTAGCACCTTTTCTTCTTTTTAAATCATACATCATCCAATAAGTACATCATCATAATTTTTAAGTTTGGTAATAACAAAATTACCTAGTCATTAACCATTACATGTAATTTCTTAATAGTGCATGTCTTCTTCTATAATAGGAATTTGGCTAAGAAGGAGATACAAAATTCATTTCAATATTGTATTTTCCTGATGTGTGAAAATTAAATTTCTTGCTTGAGAGGCGGAAAGAATATGTAACCATTAGTAATTATAATACATTGGGATTTCCAGGAGGTATGTATCTCTGAACAAATTACTTGGTAAAAAGTAACATAAAATGTGTTGTTAAATACATGCTTTTAAGTCAATATATGGTATGAAAGTTATATTGCAGTGTTAAGTTCAATATGGAGAAAACTAATGGCATGCTAAGAAGAGATTGCTAATACCTGTGTACGTATGGCGAGTGGTGGGCAGCTCCAATTTACTATATTATTTCTTGTTCATTTTCAAGGAATGATTTTCCTAGTATTTGGGTCATATTGTCAATGTCAATTGACAAAAAAAATATTAAGAACCTATTTCAGACTCTAGGATTGTACAACTCTAGATTTAGATATCACTTTTGTTAAAAATGCAAACAGATTTAGCCTACAGGAGGTATTTAAATTATGTATACATTTACAGGAAGAACAGAAATGGAATGTACATTCTATATTAGCAAATATCCTATAGTATTGTATACTAATTTTCCTTTCTTGTTTAGATCAAGTGTAAAAAGCATTAGATCAACAGTCATTTTGTTTTCTGTCTTCTCACTAGCCCTAATTACTTAATGTTGTGACCTTGTCAATAACTTTTTAAGATGTCAGACCCTTTCTCAGTAAAAATTTAAAACATGATAAATTATTTCTGATTCTAAAGTTGCATAATTTAATTAAATAACACATGATAACAATAAAATAATCATTTTCTACCTACAAAATGGTATAATTATCACTTTCTTTCACATCATAAGTATCTATGTCTATAAAAGAGATTTTCTGATTTTCAACTGTTATGTTTACCTAATATTTTTATAATCCTGGCATTTAAGTCTCAACAGATACCAGTGGAATAAGGCTTTTTTTTTTTTTCTGGTCAATTCTTGAGTCCCAGTTAAACTCATCTCACTAAATAAAGTCAGTGAATCATGCTACATAGCCCCATCAGAATACTACCCAAAAGATCAAAGAAAAAAATAAAAAATCATAGTCCCCTCAGCTTGATTATAATATGGTTATTGTTATACTTAACATGTGAAATATTTTTGAAATATTTTATAGTGAAATCTTTTACACATCTTTTAACTTTTGGCATCCCCTGTAACTTTGTAAAATAGTTTGGGAGGCAGATGTTATTACTGATATTGTATAGATGAGTAAACTGAAACTTGAAGGAAGGGATTTGACCAAGTTCATAGAGCTGGAGCTACCAAAGTCTTCCATCTTTAAGTAAAAAAATGTTTTTTTTCAAGGTTTCCTAATATGGTCCTTAGTTCTCTTTTCCAACTTGAGCTTAGGTCAATTTAAAACACAGATATTTCCTATGATTTCCTAAAAGTCATCTCAAAATCAAAGTCAACTCCCTGTTAGCATTCACTTTGGTTTTCATGAGAATACTCAATAATAAAGCATATAAATATACTTTTAGAAAAATAATTGTCACACCTCTAAAAACTGCATATTTTCACCTCTAATCAATTGTCATGAATAAATTTAGTTCATTTTAGCATTCATTTAATATGTACTTTGTGCTTAATGTTCTGTATAGCTATAAATATAAACCCATACCTATAAATATAAATGTATGTAAACTATAATATAAATGTAGAGTTGAAAATTTAAATGATATGTTATCCCTATAATTAGGGAGTGTGTAACCAATTGGAAAAGAGCATTTCAATCAAAATAATACAATTCAGAAATATAGCACAATGTTACAAAGGATAAAATAGAGATACAAATAGGATACTATTGGGGAATACAGGTATATAAATCCAACTTGAAATTCAAGGAAGATTTATTACAAGGAAATGATGACTGAAATTGAAGAATAAAAGTGAGAATATCAACTAAGAAAGTGCCAGAAGGAACATGACCAAAAGCACAGAGGAATGAAATCTGTAGTGGCTCATGGTAAGAAAGAGAATGGTTATCAAACCTGAGAATGATAATGTGTGTTGGTAATTCATTGCCCGATATGAATAACAGCACCTTCTGGGAAGCAGGCAGCATTTTTGTAAACAGAATCAAGCAATTGACTGACTGAATCTTTAAATTTAGTGAACATCAGTTTGTACGAGCTTAATAATCTTGATTAGATACTATTTTTGTACTTAAATTAACAGTATATTTTAGCCATTTCTTTCTTCTTATAAAAAATTACTTATCAAGAAAGAAATCATGAACTGTCTTTCTTGGAAATTAGTTCCCTATTGCAAGTTTGTAACAAAGCATTGGCAAATACTAACAACCAGTTCTTGTTTTATCTTCCCAAAGTGTGTTACATAGGTTTTAAGAAAGTACCCAGGGGATGGGGTGGGATGGGGGTGGGAGAGTTATAGTTGAATACACACAGGGAATTATGGATTGGATTGGATAAATATTAAAGAGTTTCTTTGTTATGAAATGTGTTTGTGCTGCTAATTCATAAATGCAATAATCGATTTCTAAGTTCAAAGAAGGGGGAAATAAATGACTAAGAATGAAGTCAGGACATGGTATAAAATTATGTTCATTGATATAACAATATATTGGGAAATTAACTCATGTTTTATGCTGATCCTGTAAGTTGTTCCATGTCATTAGTCTGAGATTTTCAGAATCTAACACATGCCTTGAAAATAGACTAATTGTTAAAGGATTTCCTTCCTTCCCAGAAGAAAATCCCTAGAAAGGGTATTATCATAAAAGTCTGCACACGTAAAGGGAATACATCTATATAAATGGAAAGAGAAAGATATAATGGTATGCATATATAAATATATAAACGCAAAATATTAAAGTGATATATTTTATAAGCTTTTTACTTCAAGGGGAGTTATTTGACCTCAAGTGTGGCTTTGAATCTCAAGGATTGGGTGATAAAGCCTATCAGATGAAGATCATCAGAAGCAAACCTGGAGTCAAACAATTTACATACTTTGGCTACAAAGGGAATCCTGTCAGGACAATTATGTAACGTCATAGGAAGAAGGAAAGGGAAGTGGTGTGTCAGGTTTGCTCTTGTGTTGCATAATTCTCAGAAAAGTTGGGGACTCAGGGATCAGCCGTGTAACAGTTGTTTGTCTGAGGAAGGAGTAGGAAAACCAGGGTTCAGTTTTGTATTGGTTGTTGGCATCAAGCAAGAAAAGCAAGCAAAGCTTAGCCATCAGCTAAGTCAACAGTTTTATTATTGCTTTCTGTTTTTTTGTTTTGTTTTGTTTTGCTGGAAGCCAGATCACAAATGGAGCTGGAGACACCTGTGATAAGAGAGTGAAGTCCCTCAAAATAAGGTGGCTGCTCTGTACCCTACAGCTGTGGTGGGTGACATGAGAGGAAATATTTACTCATTAGTTTTGGAGCTGGTCATGACTGTGATTGTTGTTACTGTCTGATTATTATCAGGTTTGCTTTCATTCTCTCAGTTTAGGAGGCCACAGGAATTGGAGTTCAGAAGGTATAGAATACTGAGTATGTTCTGAAGCAGCACCCTGGGCTGCATGCCTTTCATAAGGATGGCCATAAAACTGCTCAGAGACAAATGGCCATCCGTAAATCACTACATCCCTCGGATCCTCCTGGAAAACTCCAAGATCAGCATCTAGGTGGAAGGAATTAGAATGCCAGAAGGGCTAACTTCCAGTAGGTTCAAATGGACTAGATGAACCTGGTCACTAAAAAAAAGAAAGAGATTATCACTTGTTCCGCAAAGCTCATGCAGATTTAAAATTTAAGTTGATTCATGAAAGACTTTTAAATTTTAAGGTGGTTTTATTGGCATTCTGAATGTCTTGGAACATTCATTCTAATTATATAAAACAGCCTACATCTTATTTTGTAAATCAAGGTAAACCATTTGTAGTTTTAATTAGGAGAATGCCAGGATCAATTTTTCAGGAACCTCACTAGTTCCACCAATGCCAGAACATATTTATGGCTCTTTCAAAAGGTGTTTAAATAAATACTAAAGAAATGCATGATATGAATACACAGTATAAAATTAAAAAGTACATCATTGTAATTTTGTATATAAACTTACCTATTTTGAAATAATGCACATATAAAGCTAATTGCACACCATTCGGTGGCTATTTCTTATGCTATGTAGCAAGCATCAAAACATAAATGAAATAATTTTTAACTGCTTCATAATTATTCTAGATGCAGTACATTCATTTCATAATTGTTCCAGTTGCACTACATTCAAACATAGTTTGAACATCATGTCTGAATGAATCAATCAGTAGTTCCCTAGCTGCATGTACATAGGAGAAAAACCTCAATTTATATTTTCAGTAAGAATGATAATATGGAAAACTTGCTTGGAACATCATCGTTTGCATGAATGAATAGTTATTTTGAAAATATAGGCAGTGATATCGTTCACAAAAGTCACACCTTTTTTTTAATCTAAAACTTGTGCTGAGTTTATGCTAGGTATTAAAACTAAAATTTATTGGTTTCTTCTCCATATAACTGCTTTAACCAGATACTAAAATAGTTCTGTTTTCTTCTCAAAAAAAAAAACACTATAATTTGAGTGAAAGTTATCCCAAGAAAATATTTTAAGATATATTTAATATTTTTTCTACATGGGAATTACAATTAAGACAATATTTAAGAAAATGCAAAAATATTCATTCAAGTGAGGGTCCAAGAACTTCCATCACCCATCTGAATAGGAATTGAAATTCTCAAGAACAAATATTGTCCCATCAAAGTACATTTTTCTCTTGATGCTTTGATGCCCAAATTATGCATATGTACACGATGAAATTACCATTGAACTTGAAATATTGACTATAGACTAACGGTGATTTGTGTGGATTTAAAAGGTGATTGCTTTTAAATTACAGTCCAAAGAGGCAAGCAAAATGAATGCAAGCTTAATTCTGTGTTAATTCCAGATAGTAAGAACTGCCTCCATAAGGTTCAATGGTTGAGTGTTCTAGCATCATTTTTGAGAAAACTGTGAACTAGACCTTAAAAAAGCAAATGTGACACTCCAGACTACATCATTGTTAATAGGGTATCTAATTGCAACGTGCATTTTAGATATTTGACATTGATTTTTTTAAACCTGTGATATGCCATATGCACTTCTAAATGCAGGCATATTAATGTACACATTAACATGAATTTAAAGTCATATTCGGTATAAAAATTCAGTAAGAATTTTAGGTCCAAATTCTCAGTGGGTTACAGTATTATCTAAATTTCTGTTGCAGTAAGATGTTTTTACTGTCATTGTCCAAAAAAATAAAATATCTGACATTTAGGCATACAAATCTATATTTTCTGATCCTCTTTTTGCACTACTATGATGTATATATTTATGAATAATATTTTGTGGATATGAGGTCACTGTCAGGGGTTGGGCCACTTGGATTTGCATCAGGGCTCCAATATTTATGAGATGTATGTGACTCTGTCGCATGTTTTTCATTAACAGAATAATCATAAGAATAGATCAAACTCTCAGGACTATTTTGAGAGTAAAGTGAATTGATTTTTGCAAATACTAATATAGTAACTTACACAGAATAAGCCCTGTGTAGTCATGAACTATTATAATACTGAAAGCACCATACAACAAGAATATTGCTGTTAATGTTCATATAAAATTCCATAAAGACAATGACTCTCATATTAAAAACTAGAAAATATTAGGAACTTAGACCCTGAATAAGATCACAGGAAACTAGAGATCACGATCATGCAGACATAATGAATGTCAGTAAAGGAACAAACCAACACCAAGCATAAAGCAAAGAGAGTTGCACAGGCTTTTGCTCCCAGTCTCTTTTCTGCTCCACATTCTGCACCTTTCTTTGGCCTCTTCAGCTCTAGGGTCAAGTTCCACAAAGACAGTAAACAATAATCAGATGACAATGCTCTAAATATGCAGAGTCTTTGCCAGACAATGCAAAAATTTGCTCACGATTTTTAAAAATAAATTTCATGCACTACAAAAGAAAACGTCAAGACCTGGGTTCGAAAATGTCAAAGTTACATTCTTTTTATAAATCATAAATATGATTTATAAATGTGATTAATAATGTGTTTCCTATAGATTTTTAAATTAAATAATAAAAAAAATTATGACAGAAAAGATCTTGCGACTCAGATAGGAAATTCAATGTTCTAACTCCACCGACTCCTGCTAAGCAAAAACAGTGCTTTCTTTCTAGAAAACATAGGGTGTGGAGGTTGAGGGAAGAACACAAATTGCTTTCATCTAAATTTTGCAGGCAACTTAATGATTCCAGGTAACTAACATTAAGTAGTACATATAAATGTTCAATAAATGCTGATACTGCATGATTAATAGTGAAAATATCTTTATAATCTGTTTACAGAAAATATCATTTTTATGTATATATGAAAAGGTTACAGTAAGACATGCTTTAGGGTGAAAATCTTAAAATATTTAATTTTTTTGTTTTATGTTTTTAAAATTCAAAGTTTTAGAGCTGAAAATGATCTCAGAAATCATAATCCCTTATTCTTAAAATAAAGACAGTGTTTTCAGATATTTACCTGTTATGCCAAAATCTAGCTAAGGGCAGACTCAGGACTGGATATCAGGTTTCCTGTTCGTTTCTCTTTCCTCAGATATTTCACATTCTTTTTCTTGCTGTTTGAAATTCTCTGTGGTTTCATCAATTATTTCTTCTCCTGACTCCTCACACTCCCCCAAACTTACATTTCTGTTGTGCAATGCAATTTTTAGCCTTCTGACCTCCCAACAACACCTTTCAAAATAGTCCCCTAGAGCAGTGCAATCCAATAGAAACATAATGCAAGCCACGTGTATAAGTTTAGATTTTATAATAGCCATATAAAAATGTAAAAATGAAAAGTTGAGATTAAATTTAATAATATACTTGAGGCCAAAATTACTATTTTGCCATATAATTAATAGGATGATTGTTAATGAGTCCTTTTCCATTTTTTTATTAAATCTATGAAATGAAAAATGTATTTTATACTCACATCACATTGCAACTCAAATGAGCCACATTTCAGCGGCTCAAGGCTATATGTGGCCACTGTATGCCATTCCAGAATCTGCAGCATTCGAAATCTATGGAATTAAATGCAAGTCACTTTCTTATGAAGTCAAGAGTTTACTCTTTAGATTGTTCATTATACATGGAAAAAGAAAACTCCATTCCTTTATTCCAGGAAAGTTAAGAGAACTTTCTCAAGTAAACAGTTGTTTTTTGTATGCAAAGTACTTGTTCCTTATTTCCACAATATTAACCTATAAAATAGAAAAAAGGATATAGCATTCAGAGCATACATAGCTGTGTTCGGTGGCACAAATAGTCCCAACAAAACCCAATGCTGCATGAAATTAGGTAACTTCATGACTTCAAGTAATTTGGTTATTTTGAAATTAACTAACCATAATTGGACTAAAAAAAATCAGTAGAAATAAGGATAGAAAAAGTCCATTATTATTTGCAAATGATGTAATTGCTTATCTAGAAAACCTAAAAACCTCAATTTAAAAGCTTTAGAGTTGAGAAGGCTGTTTGCTTCAAGGTGAATACGCAAAAGGAATCTTCCTGGTTCCAGCAACAAATATATCGAAAATACACTTATAAAATTATACCATTCCCTGTATCAACAATATAATTAATTTTTCTAATAATTCAACCATAAAAAGTACACCAACTATAGTAGGGAAATTTCCTGTAGAATTTTAAGTATATAAGAATATTTCTATGAATAAGAAACCATAACATATTCTTGAAAGATGCGGTGAAATAAAAATGGACATGACTTCCTTGCCAATATTTCTTTCAAGAGGTGAGGTCCATTTCTTTTCCCCTACAGAAAAGTTTGGCCCTATGACATACTCTGACCAAGAAAATGTGCTTGAAATGATCCTTTGGCAAGGACTTTACAGAGTTGTAGGTTTCACTTCATCTCTCTTCGAGTTCTTGTCCCTGGAAGCTAACCAACATGTAAGAAGTCCAAATACTCTGTAGGCATTATGCTGTGAGGAAGCCCAAGCAGAGATCCGTTGTGGAGAGACAATGGCCTGTCGGAGAGCCCTGAGATGCCACACATGTTCCCATTGACACATGAGTGAAGCTTTCTTGCCCCTTCCAGCGTAGCCCATCACCAGCTGAACACAGTCATGTAATTGGCATGGAGCAGAACCATTGCTTAATCGAGTCAGGGCTGTTAAACTGACCTACAGAATCATCAGTGAATGCAATGGTGTCTTCTCTGGAAGACACTGTTTTAATTAATTAATTAATTGAATGATGTGCTTAAATAATTAACTAAATGAAATAATTTCGTGCATACCAATGCAAACCCAAATGTGATTTCTGTCTTTCTTTTTTTTTGTGTGTGTGTGCATGATAAATTTAAAACCAGGTAGGGAATTTCCAGAAAGTCTCTCTTCCCCTATACCTTTCTTCTCATTGTCTGGAATGTTAGACTGGCCCAATAGTTATTTTGGATCAAGAATTGCCCTTGAAGATAGAAAAGAGGAGGTGAAGAAAAGGGAATAATTATTGTTATCTGATGACTTTGTCTAGCCACCACCTTAGGATACTTCTCTCCAGTGCCTGGAAGAGAATAAAACTTATTACACCTGATTACAAGCCAAGCTAGTACAAAGCGTGAAGTAGTTAACTCTTTGAAAATTAAAACCATGTCCTTATAGTCCAACCTCACATCTTAGTGCAATTTTAAGTTAAATGATTTGAAAAGATAAAGGTAATTATAGGTTGGGAAGGCTTTGCTTAAACAGAACACCAATGGAATTAATGCTGACGCATTTAGTTAAATTAAATGGCAAAACATAAATATGGCATCATAGTATAAACTTCCATACACTTTTTTTTTTGTGACAGGGATAACAGATAAATACATGCTGTTAAGCATGCCTCTAAAGTTGTGATTGTACCGTAAATCATTTAGCCATTAGCATGTCATTGTACATCTAGATTGCTTCAAATATCTCACTATCATAACAATAATGTGAATGAAAATTAAAGCAATGAGGTACAATTTTCCTTTGATTGTAAATGTGTGTGTGTGTGTTTTCATTAAAAATAAAACTCAATATTGGCAGGAGCCAGAGCAACAAATTTTTTTTTTTGCTCTATTTATAAGTTTGAAAGTCAATATTCTTTTCCGCAAGTCAAGTTTTAAATATGAATTAAATTGTTAAAATCATCATGAAATTTAACTCCCAAATTCTACTTCTAGGAATTTTTCTAGAATAAATTTGCAAAGATATGTTGTCTATTTATTCACTCATGCTATATTTTAATAGAGAAAAATGAAAACAACCCAAATAACAAAAAATTAGATTTATCAAATAAATTATTTTATATCCACAGAATGCAATACTATGCTATTGTTGAAGCGTTCAAGGAAATATACACAATTACATAAAAAATGTACTATTGAGACAAAGGTTACAAAGCTACAGATACGATACTACCCACTTATGCGTTGTTACTGTATATCCACATATATATTATAACATAATGTGATAAAAGTATATACATACATTTAGCAACACTTAGATTCTGTTATATAATTATGTGATATTTATATCAAAATATTTCTCTGTAAAGGGATTATGGGAGGGTTTTTTTTTGTTTGTTTTGTTTTCCATGGGCAGACACCAGAAATTGTACCCAGGCTCCAGCATAGCAGATGAGAACTCTGCCACTGTGCCGCCCTGGCCCTCCCCGCAAGCCTGTCTTATATGTAGTTTTCTTTTTTTGTATTTTCCACGTATAATGAAATTATGTAACTAATATGTTTAACTTATAAAACTGTTAAAATATTAGTGTGAATGAATAATAGATTCAATTATAACCAGATTATTTCCTCTGGGGAAAATAAGGAATGATGGTGGCCAATCAAATCTATGTGTATATGTATATACATACAAACACACACACATACTTGCCCCTTTAAAATCCATTTTACTTTTATAAAGCAATTCGACAATATATAGCAAGAATTTTTAAAATGTTCTTAATTTTAAATTTCTAGTTCCTCTGCTGAAATTAGGGTGAGTTAAAATAATGGGAAAATCAATAGTTATTAACGTATCCATTAATGTACTATATTTTTACACTAAAAAAGAAGTAGTTAAATATATATATTCAGCTGGCATGGATACCACAACCAACATCTCCTGTACCTCCTGTTCTGTTGGGAGGAAACTCCTGTTCTTTTGCTTTGACTCTAAAATTGGCCCTGGTCAATATCTTAGGTTATGCATTTATCTAATATATTGTGACTTTGTCTAATACACCTCTGGTTCCAATGGTGGAAAATAAACATAGACATATTTCAACTCACAGATATCCATCCATTCATAGGAAATTAGCTAAAAGGGAATACACCAAACTTCTGATAGTGTAGGCTAGTTTGTTTCTTTATATTTGTCAAATTTTATAAGAAATAGATTTTCTTGTTTTCGTTCCATTTATAAAGGAGAAAGCAAAAAAGCAGTGGTGCCCTAAAGTGTTTGCAATTACAGTATTTAAACATTTTTAGCAGAACTATTTTGGTTTTGTGATCATTTTCAAACCTCGTCTGCAGACACACACACACACACACACACACACACACACACACACACACACAGAGTTATTTTTATTTGATTTACATGACCCAGTACTGGATTTAGCTCCTTCATTAATTGATTTCTACAGTTATTCTCTCACATCCTGTAACTTTTGCTTTGACTCTATAATTCAGTTTGATTTCTGGACTGCTTCTACACATCATTATCATTACAGTGTTTCACTTCACTGAACAGAATGATTTAGCATGGTTCCTTAGTGCCAGGGAGGGGCTTACAAACAGTGGGGAGCAGAAAACATAGAGTTCCTTTGAATTTTGCTGTTTTTTTCTTTCAAAACCTGATATTTTCAGTTCTTCTTTATGTCAGCGTTACTGTGTGACCTAAAATTTTTACTTAATCTCATGTAAATTTCTTGTTTGACAAAATACTTGCTTTCTTAAACATTTCGTTTCATTCCGGGGGAAATTTAGAATTATCCATCTATCTATCTATATTATAATTCTTCCACTAATGTGTCACTAATGCAGTAGAAAGAAAACAAATTCTCACCTCTAAGGGAGGTGACACAATTCATAATACTAGGGAAATGAAGCCTGTAACCATCCTTAGCCTCGAAAATGAAGATGGCATGGGGAGACAGACAAAAGCATTAGAAGAGCTAAAGCTGTTATCCCTTGACCTTGTGGGGTGGCTTCTCATTAAGCAGATTAAATAAGTCTTAGCCTGAACTTTAATGGACATAAAGCTGAATAGCCATGGATGGGTTTGGTAAGCAAAGAATTCTGTTTTGGAAAAGGTGATGAATAGTTTCAAATTGGGACAATATGCACACAAGATGGTTAAGTTGTCCAAACACTAAGCTAATTAGTGAAGTTCAGCGCTCAGAATGTTCTGTGAAGAGCAAAGCTATCAATTACACCCCGCTTTTGTGTTCCCCCAAAATACCTTAGAATGAGAGAGTTGTAGGGCATCAACTGCACTAAGCATCTTGTTTGAGCCTATTTAATTTGAATCTCAAAACATTGAGTATTTAAGGTGAAGTGTTTGTTATATTTATTTTTAACATATTATTTTCTTCCATAAACAGATAGTTATGTAAAGGATCATTTTTAAGTTAAAATAGTATCTTTTAATTATTCTTACGATAAGGATGGATTTAATCTTAAAACATGTACTTATGTTTTGATTTAAACTTAATGGGAATTTCCAGAGTCTGCCCAGGCAGCAAAAAAAAGCAGAATTAATGGGGAGATCAAATTAGGAATAAAATTATAAGTGCTCGAGTCTTGGTATACTATTGTTTTTACTTTCTGGAATATAAACTTTTTGAAAACAGGCCTTCTCTCTCTTGTTCTACTGTTGAATGAATGAAGAGATAACAGTATTTCATTTTTTTTTTCCCAATGTGATCATGTCTATCCCAAACTTTTGCTAATTCACTTAGGTTATTTTTCCATTTTTTTGTATTTAATTGTTTCTACACTTTCTTTCTGTAGTATTTTTATTCCCCTTTTCCAATACTATAACAAGCAAGGAAACGAATGACAATGGTGATAATGATAATGAACGTAGATTCTGTGGGAATCAGGAGGGGGATGGAAAGTGCTGGATTTGATTCTCAGCTTTGCCACTTAATAGCTATATGACTTTAAGGAAGTTACGTAATTGTTCTCTGCTTTATCGCATCTAACTTCAAAATGTGGGTAATAATTCAAACTCATGTGAATTTTGAAGAGTAAATAAATCAGGACTGGTAAAGCATGCAAAACATAACCCAGCATACAGCAAGTACTGATGCATGATAGCTCTTATTATCACTTGTGAAAATTATGTTTTGCTTAAACCATTTATTCCTATATAGTAATCTCCAGTGCTTTTGCATGCTTCCTTTTAATTTATTGTACTTATTTTTTATACTTTGTTTCCAAATTTTATATCTTCTTTGCTCCACTACATTAACTGTGCAACTTGAACAGTTAAGCTTTTTCTCCCTATTTTTAGTAAAATGTGAATAATAACAGTACTTGCTTCTTGATTAGTTGAGTGTTAAATACTAAGATAAAGAATTTAATGCAGGGTCCTGCACCTACTGTGTGCTCAATACATTTAAGCTATTATATTATTATTTTTATATTTACTGATACTTGGTACAAATAGATTCTAGTTGCATGGATAAAAAGGAAACTTTATATACAGCAACACTCATTTTTAGTTTTTTGCTTTGTTCTCATGTAGCAAATTTCTCTTCCACAATAACCCTTCATCACTCTCCAAATGCTGTTCTTTAACCAATACTCTTCAATTTATTTCTTTCTCTTGGCACACCTTCTGTGTATTACCTTACATTTATCTAAACTAAATTTCATCTTGCATTGCTCTTTTCCCATTTTTCCCTTTACATCATTCAGAAACCTTTCCCCACCTTCTACTGGGTGGGCGGGTTATTGTAAAATGTATCTGCAACTTTGATAAATGTGTACTCTTCTTTCTGTAGATCAAATACGATAATAGAGCTCGCTCTGAAATCCAACTTGACTCATGTAATTGTAGCACTCTCTGTATTTTCAAGGATTTACTTGTGATGTTTATATTGTTAGCAATAGTGGTACTAAGGAAGAAAATGGAATCTGAAGGAAGGTGGGCCTTCCAACCTGCAAAGATTCCTTGACAATTCTTCTGGTGTCTTTCTCTAACCCCAAATGCCTGAAACAATGTGACAAAGAATGTTCAAAGTATTCTATTCTTTTTATGAGAAAAAAAGAAAAGAACAGATTTATAACTATCCTTTCTAGTCCCTCCACTCCCTCCCTAATATTCATACGTTTAATTCATTTGATCAATTTCTACAAGGCTGGCTTGTGTGAGGTTGGTTGATGGCTGGGATTTGTATCCCAGTGTGGTGTGTATAGCCATATATGTAAGCTGCGCCTTTGCAGCCATTTCAGATGTTGTGTGAAGTTTGGGTGATGAGGCACAAGCACAAGATAGCCAGGCAGCCGAGAGAAAGAGCTTGGTGGGAAAAGAGGAGAATGAGGGTGGTGGCTGGGCCCCGCCGACCTAACATAGGCTTCTTCAAGGATCCGTGAAAGAACCACAGAGCATGTGTGGGCCCTGGTCTCTTGCCTTTCTTGTGACCCAGAGGGGAGGCTGTAAGATTTTCGTAAGTATACTGGGGATTGGAGGTTTCCAATAATAAAGTGCAAAAGGCAGAAGTTGCAAGGGCCTCGAGAAGCTGAGGACAGTTTTTTATCATCCAAACCATCTGGAAATACCTGCCCTGCTTATAATTTAAGCAGAGCAAAAGGGTAGAAGTTGCATGGGGGCATTTGAAGAAGAAACAGCTGGAGCCTTTTGGGGATTCTTGGGATGGCCCTTTTTTATCCCGAACTTATAGAGGTGCAGGCCTTGCTGGTTGCAGATGTGCCCAAGGGCAGGGATAACTGGGATCTGACTTAGAAGAAAAATCTATAGCTAGGCCAGGCAAGGTGATGAGGCACCAAAGATAATTTCTTTTATGCTGTTACAATCCCATCACCATCCAATCCATCATCATGAATATGCTTTCCAGTATGTTCGTGAAAATTCATCATTTGTTTTGGTTTTCTTCAAATCACAGTCTTCTTAATTTTAACAAAACTGAAGAGCAAACTGTAAGTCTGGTTCATTGACAAAAGTGCATCCTCTTTCATTCCACACATAGGAGTCATATGGACAAGAGTTTAATATTGAAATGCTTGGAACTCTGTAGCTTAGTGATACTGCCCCATAACTTCCCGATTGTGATAATAGTGTAAATGGACTCATAAAGGAGTTAATAAGGACCCAAAATGTACGATCCATAACGTGTTCTTCAATAAATAGTGTTAACGAATGAATGTCAATTAATAAATAAAAAAAGAAATATGTGATATAGTAATGGCTATTGATTTCAGTCTTAGATTATGTGGTTTCTCCTTGAGGAAATATTTTGTTGAATTTTTTTCTTGCATTGTTTGACTCTCTTCCCTTTCTCTTTGTCTCTCTCTCTCTCGCTCTTTCTCTCTGCCTCCTTTTCCATCCTTCCCTTTTTTCCTCCCTTGCTCCTCTCCTCCTCCTTTTCTTCCTTTTTTATTAGTTAGAAATATTTATAAAATGAATATTTTAAATGTTTGCACATTTCTCAAAAAAATATATTCTATAGAGTCAAAAGAGTATTATGTGTTTTTTTTATGCTCAAAATTGGGCGTCAGGTATGCGCAAAGCCAAAATTGAGGCCAATTTTTCACACTTTATTTTAATTTAAAAGGTATTTTCAGCATTTATCAAATCTTATTTTATATGCAGAGGGAGAAGTTTATACTTATGGATGCATTCAAGAAGGAAAATATTGGTATCTTAATCAATATACTTCAAAGCAGTTAAATATATATACTTTTAAATTGCTTAATATTTAAAGTGTGGAATAAAAGGTGAATGCAATGATGTTTAATTATTGATATTCTTGGAACCCCTAAAATAACCTCAGAAATGACACTAATCCCAAGGAAAGCAAATACTTTCCTTGTATATTGCTTCATATTTGTGTATGTGAGTTCCGCTACACATGATTTATATATAAATATATAATTGCAATTTTTAAGCAGATAAAAAACACTGTATGGTTCAGAATTATTTGGATTAGTAATACTGGGTAATTTAATCATAATAATACCTTACATTATGGAGTGCTTACTAAACATTTTATATGAGTTAATATTAAGGAAGTTTCTATGATATACCTATTATAATTACCTTCACTTTCCATATGGGAAACTAAGGCTCTATAACTAGCAAGGGCTAGAGTCAGAATTAAAATCACAATGATACCCGGAGCCAACTTGCAGTTATCCAGTGTGATTTGCTTCCTACAATTATATCACTCAAATTTGTTTATATTGACTTACATGCCACATAATAAGAAAATATCTCATATATGATAATATATAGCATGCTGTTAAAAGCTAGTACTTCCTTTGCAATTTTTCGATCTCCATGAATATATGAATTTATTATTATTATAAAATATAGTAATAATTTAGAAAGATTTAACAGAAGGGCTTCTCATTAGGAGGACTAACCTCATGATTCCAGGTTTGTTTGTTTGTTTTCCTTTTCCTTAAAAACACATTTACATGAATAATTCTAAGTAATGGATTAAAATCTAATCATGGGACCATGCCTTCAGGATAAAAAAATATATATCTGTTTCCTTATTTATCTAGAATTTTACTATTTGTACCCCTGAAAAAGTTGCTGCACCAAAATTTATGCTTTTTGTGTTAATGCAGTAAATCCCTGCTTCTTAAAACTATAAAATTTATAAATTTGACAAATTAAAAACATGTGGATTATATAAAAGCACTTTCTATTTAATTGTGTTAATTAGAGAGCTTTATGAGGATAAGAGGAGTTAGTTAAGGATCTTGTTGCTGTTCCTGGGTTGCTATGCTAACATAACGGTACGCTTTAGTATCTGAATGAGATAGTGATAAATTGATAATTAAGCAATACTACAGATATTCTATGTTTTTTGTATTTATTTTTATTATAGTTTGCAAAATAAATAAAGTACCAGTAAGATGCATTTAGAAAATATGATGTCAGGCTTTTTATAACATTAACTCAGAAATAAAAAGAAAATATTTCTTGGTTTATCAAATTTCGATAGAGGAAATAACACTAATGAAAAATGTTCCCATATCATTTTTTATTATATGCTATTATTTTATTGCTAATGAGCAATACAGTAATCATTTAATTGCTACATTTAAACATTGTTATGAAGTATACACACAGAGAACATCTCAATTATAAATGTATATCTCAATAAATTTCTACTATTTGGACATTCTGATGGAACATCACCCAGATTACTTGAACTTCAGGTCACCTCTTTATTACGGCTCTTCCTGATCAATAACCCTTCCCCATTCCCTTCTTGCCAAAGAACCACCATCCTGAATCTAGCAGCATAAATTAAGTAAGCTTATTTTTAGAACTTTATATAAATGGAATCAAGCTTAATATAGTCATTTGTGTGGGCTACATTTATTCAGCGGTATGTCTTTATTATCCATACATATTGTTTGTATTGCTATGGCTGGGTCATTTTCATTACTAAATGTATTCTGAATATGAATAAACTACAACTTATGTACCCAGTCTGTGTTGATGAACATTTGGCCTGTTTCTAACTTTGGACTATGACAAACAATGGTGCTCTGGACCTTTCTGAATATTGCATGCAGAGCACACAACATCACAGTTCTGTGGGACATATATCGAGGAGTGAAATTACTGGGTTGGAGGGTTCAGTTATCTTCAACTTTAACCAATAATGTCATCTTCAAGACTGGGTGACTGATTTTTACCTCTCAGCAGTGTATGTGGGTGTTCTAGTTTGCTAGCTGCCAGAATGCAACTCACCAGATCCAGATTGGCTTTTAATAAAAGGGGATTTATTTTGTTAGTTCTTCAGAGGAAAGGCAGCTAACTTTCCACTGAGGTTCTTTCTTACGTGGAAGGCACAGGATGGTCTCTGCTGGTCTTCTCTCCAGGCCTCTGGGTTCCAACAACTTTCCCTGGGGTGATTCCTTTCTGCATCTCCAAAGGCCTGGGCTGAGCTGCGAGTGCTGAGATGAGGTATGTGGAGCTGCTTAGGCTGTGCTACGTTGCGTTCTCTCATTTAAGAACCAGCCAATTAAGTCAAACATCACTCATTGCAGCAGGCATGCCTCCTAGCTGACTGCAGACGTACTGAGCAACAGATGAGGTTCACATGCCATTGATTCATGTCCACAGCAACAGAACTAGGCGCCTTCACCTGGCCAAGTGGACACCTGAACCTAACTACCACAGTGGGTCTACTAGCTTCACATATTCACCTAAACTTGGAATTGCATTCTTTTACTGTTTTTATGTTTTATTTAGTAAAAGCTGTTCTAGTATTTGTGCACTGACATCTCATATTTTCTGTTTGTATTTTCCTGATGACTAAAACCATTGAGTAAGTTTTCATATCCTTTTGGACATTTAGTATTCAAGTCAATTGTGCATTTTTTTAACTTTTTTTATTCTGAAATATAACATATATGAAAAAGCAATAAACTTTTAAGTACATTTTAATGAGTAGTTATAAAATAGATTTTAAAGCTTAATATGGGTTACAGTTCCATGATTTTTCATTTTTTTCTCTAGCTGCTCTAAGACACTGGAGACAACAGAAATGTCAATATAATGATTCATTATTCATACTCATTTGTTAAATCCTATCTTCTCTGTTATACCCCTCCTTCTCTTTAAATAACATATATACATAAAAGCAATACATTTTGAAGTACATTGCAACAATTGGTTGTAGAACAGATTTCAGAGTTTGGTTTGGATTAACAATTCCACAATTTTAGGTTTTTATTTCTAGCTACTCTAAGACACTGGAAGCTAAAAGAAACATCAGTATAATGATTCAGCACCAGTATTTATTTGCTAAATATTTTAATATTTTTAATGAATTAAATCATAACATTATTTTGTTATATCATTCGTGTTTTATCTTAACTGTCTTCAGTAGCATTCAATGTATCTAACTCATTTAAAATGATACTATTTAATTCATTTCACTTGACTAATTCTCAAGCTTGTCCTCCATGTATAAGCATGGCATTTTTTTTATTTTTAACTTTTTTTATTGCATATGTATGTATATATGTTATATACAAAGCAAAGGAATAAAAAAAGCAATAGTTTTTAAAGCATTCTTCAACAAGTAGTTACAGGATAGATGTGCATTCTTTAATTATTTGTCTGCATTTCTCAGAATGATTGTAGGAATATGCATATATCCTAGTTAAAAACTAGGTTTTCCTAAAGGATAGAATGTTTCAATTATGTTATTCAATGCTGTCATATGCATCACATTTTATTTTGTAAGTGCTTGCTATGAGAATTCTGCATGTTTTATTGTTGTTTTGTACAAATAGATAACAATGACAAAAATAACTTGATGCTCATTAAAAAAAAAAAAAGCTTGTAGCTCTTTCTTGATATTAGTGGTGATTGACTCGTAGACCAGAAGTATTTTGAGGTGGAGAAAAAACATCTGTGTGGAGCCAGTTGCTTCAACTATCATGGGAACACAAACAAGGCACAACATAGATTCTCAATTCATGACCACCTTATTACTTACACAGCACAAAGGATCCAAAAGAGCAAGGGAAGAGGTCTCATCAAGACCCTGGGAAGTCCAGCTGCTTGGGTCAGGGTTGGTGGATGGTGGCTCTGCATAGCTTGCTTGGCATCTGAGATGAGGGACAATCCATGCTGTCCAAGGAATGGGTGCTTATACACCCTAGCGTGAAGGGGCCCTGCCACTGAGCAAAAGGCATGTATCTTGCAGCCTTCGAGGAGAGTTCCCACTCTGTCAAGCAGCTAGGATTCAACATAAGCTCAGGTCATTCCATTACACCTAATATCTCCCCTGGGTTTTGAAATGGAAGCATACTGAAACATCTGCAAGCAAACAAGCAAGAGGGAAAAAGGAGCGGGGGTAGACAAGGGCTGGGCGATGGCCTGGAAGCTTGTCCGTGACTTCTCCACTGTCTTGGGAGCTGGCTCTAAACTGTGACTAGCATGGCCCTACAAAAGCCGCTAGGGTAATCTTTTGGTCAAAAAGCAGGTTGCATTAAATATGCTGAGCAATTTAGAGATCAATACCTCTACTATCTCAAAGGAAATGTTAAGGAAAGGTCGTCTGTTCAGGAGGTGCTATTTTATGGGATAATTTCAGTATGGAGTTCAGCAGGCATAGTCTAGGCAGGCATTGGTCAGAGCTAGACAATTTGCTGAGCTAGTCAGCAGTTTGTGGGAGGGCTTATCTTAGAACACTTAGGTCTGAATGAGCTGCTGTTACATCAAGTATTTAGAGGTATGGTCTTGCATGCTATGAGTTGATTATTTAATCTGTTTTGTAAGACTCAGCAGTTTGTTTTACAAACTTGGGGTTCCCTTCCATTTCTTATCAGAGATCTCCCAAGTGAGTCACACCAGAAGTTATGGAGCTAATCTCAAATACTGAGACCTGAGACCTGACTGGGTGAGAGGGACTCTTCTACAGAGCCTGAGAGGTACATCAGTGCTGGGTATTAGAGCCCAGGACACTTCTCCCAGGGATTATTTACATATATATCCCTGTGGTAACTGAATAGGGTATCAGCTGACTGAAAACGTTATCCTCAATATCATTAATCTTCCTCTATGGCTTGTGCTTACTGACTGCCTTTGTTACACTTTCCCTGATAAACTGTCAAGCTGTATACTTTACATCCTAACTTGGTCACTGCCTGACTCTTTTAATATATGATCCAAAATCAGACCTATCAGGAGACTCTGCAGGTGACATACACTTATGACAATAGTGCTATACCCCCAAGGGGACCTGAGACCATCAAAAATATATGGCTGGACTATGCAACTGTGGCTGTGATTCTTAGAGCAAAAAAAAATTTTTTAAGAAGAGATAGGTACAACTATAAAATGGATACAGATCATTTCTTATTTTCATTATTATTTACATCAAAGGCTAGGTTAGCAATGGAGAAAAGGAACCAATGGATGAAAGGTTTCTCCGCAAAATATTACCCTGGCCTTTAAATTTTACCCTTCACTAAGAAATAGTACTGAAGGCAACAGTTCAGCTGTATATGTGTAAGGCCCATTCTTTTATCTAGCTGACCAAAAAATAACTACTTATTTTTTGTAGGATACTAAAAATAGAATGCACTTTTATTATTTTAAGGATTGCTAAAAAATCCTTTTGGATTTGCTTTAGGTGCTTCTTGCAAAAAGAAAGGTACTTAATTTTTCTAGTTACTACTCTGCACAAAATTTGCTTAACTGAGCATGACAAACATGGCACCTTATAAAATCTCCACAGAGTTGAAAGGTGCGCTACAAATATTGAATCAGACTTCTTGGTTTGTTTGTTGTAAGGGAAGAAAAAGGCTCAAGATGTAGACTCTGACATTTACTGCCTTGGAACCATCTTCTCAAATAAGCAAATGCTCTTTATAAAATCTAGGATCTGCTCAACCTGAAATATGCAAGCTCCAGTTTATGTAAATACATTTTCAATTTGAATAATTTAAATCCAATACATTATGTTTAGTGATAAATGTACAGAATATCTATTCACATGTTCTGAGTTGATTGTATAACTGTACATTTTTTGCCTTGTTTTGACTATGAAGATATATGCTCCTAAACTTGAGTCCTTAGGCATTTAGATTCTCCTTAATTTGCTGGAGAGCTTCCAATTGTAATGTATTTACAAAGAAATTTTAAAGACATGTAGTTTCAAAGTGGCAATATTGTTTGAAATTATGCCTTGAAAGTACTGAGTACCTACTTGAAGTAATTAAGACTGCATTCATATGCAGAGAAAATTTAGTCCTAGTTTATAAGTGACATTAAGTAATCATCATGTAGCCACAATCATAGGCTTGTAAAAATGCTTAAAGTTAAGGCTTTATACTGTAGAAGTTAAAATAACTGAATACAATCTAGGCTTTTCTATACAGAAGTAAAAAGAAAAAGTATAAAGTATACTTGTAGAAGTATGGACCATAAGAGAATGTTATGTCCCATTAATATTTTATAAACTCCCTTTCTCTTAGCATGAATGAGAAGAATGAGTCAAAGGAAGAAGTGATTTTTGATCCAGGTCTTTCTGATTTCTTAGAGAGAAAGTGAGGGCAGAGAATTGAGAAGGGTTACTTGGAAGGTTTTCTTTCTCAAAAGATTTTCAGCTAAGCATTATAGTGGATAAAGACACATTTGAATTAAAATGCCCCCTTTTAAAATGTAAATACTCTCCTGGAGAATCAAACTCGTTCACAGATTAGTACTGTGGATGATTTTACATGGGATAATCAGATTGCTTTCTTTCTGGCTGAGAAATGTGCCTTGGGAATTAGTATTTTGATAGGATGTTAAGAAGAGAGAAGCAGGAGAGCAATTCTAGTTGATAAACTTGGAGATGATAAACCTGGTAGATGCTACTGCAAAGGCCTAAGAAGTTGCCTTTAAACTTTGTCATTTATATGTTGGATTTTGAGACTAGCAATTTCTGTGGTCATTATAGAAACCCATAGTGCCCTGTTCTTTACAGAAACCTCAAGGAAGATAGAAAATACAGAGATGGTTTGCAAACAAACCTGTATATGAATGGAAGCAATTTTCATGCGTCCTCTATGTAATTATCTTATGTTTAGTGTATTGAACCTAGAAGGAACGTAAAACCAGCAAAGTGGTTTTCAGTGACTAGGTAACATTCTGTAGATGGCTGGAGAGTAAATATTGTAGGCTGGTGTACTATAAGGTTTCTGTACCAATGAGTCAACTATGTCTTTATAACTTAAAGGAGCCATAAACAAGACATGGACAATATCATAGACAATGTCTTAATGAATGGGCATTTTCATGTTCCAATATAACAAAAAAGCAGCTCATCGGCCAGGTTTGATATATGACAAAGATTCTGTATACTAAATTCTTTTGCAGCCTACCTGAGTTAATGCTCTAAATATAAACATATGGTGATATGTGTCGTGTAAAAATAAAGAGAGAGAGAGACTGAAAGCTAAGAATTTGTCAAACTTGGAAGTGACAAGTAAAAGAAAGGCTCTCTAGACAAAAATGTCTTTAGAATAGAAAAGGGCAATTCATTAGGTGATTAGAGCTTGACTGGCTTGAGAATAGCCAACTCACTTTTTCTTAATTTTCTGTTCATCAATCTTGTTAAGCTTTTGACCTGTGCATTAGAAGGGAGATTCCCAGGCTCTCAGCTGATGCAAGATACTAACCTGATGTGCTTCCCATTGTAAATGAATAAATTGGCATTCCAGTATAAACAAAGCTATCCTGTGATTTTGATTTGCTCAGTCAATCACCAAAAGCCTAATTAATTCTGAATGATTTGTTAAATTTGTTTCTGGATTTGCATAGCTGAGGCCCAGTCTTTGGACCCTGTGAAGAGCTGCCAAAACAAACAGCCGGTGTTCAAAGTTCTCATCGTTAACATACATTTGCTGCAAAGTATTAAAGTGACTAACTGTCAAACTTCATACTGGAGGCAAATCCTCTGGGTCCCAGGCTCCGTTTTATCAGTGATACTGCGTTTATTAGGCGCATAGCAATCTTTTTCAGCTAAATTGTTTTAATTAGGCAAACAATACTAAAGTCTTCTTTTCAGTCTGAAAAATGCTAAAATTCTATTACATTGCATGGGGGGAAGAGTCCATTCATTTAGCTGTGTCCGACTGTAGTCTAAAAATTAGTGACTATTGTTTTCAGTTTATTAAAGGCAGGGCAAAGATGCCATTTGATTGGGTCCAACATTAACATCTTGGGGTTTCTTCAAGATAAAGTGAAGGTATGAACAGAGGTGAACATTTTTTTTTCCTATATCGTAATAGCTTTTTAACATGCTCTTCAACACATTGTTAACATACAGGAATGGGTATTGATTAAATAACCACTTTATCCTGACTGATAAATGAGGATTCACACCAATCTCCTCAGGTCGGATTCTTTCCTTCATATATGTCTATGCAATTTCTCTTCCCAATTAAGTAGATTAAATTCCATTTATAAGTAATCATGTTGAAACTTTTAAAAAAGTTAATGAAGATAGTAAGGCAAGTCAGTATTTCAGGAACTCAGTGTTTCAGGCATTAAATATATGACATTAAAAGTTAACTCAAATTATGCAATTGTCAAATTATACCCATGTATCTCACACATATTGTACATTGATTTTTATAAGTAGAAGAGTGACTGTGATGTCTTTTACAGTCTTTTCTTACTGAACGTGCATGTAGCTAATCACCAGCTCAGGGCATTTGACCTGTAAGTAGAGTACATGTACAGTCCTGTGTCATGACCTTGGTTTTTCTGTCTCATACTTAAATAATATCTTAAATGAAAATGAAATCAGCATAATTTTACCTAAAAATACCTTTCTCAAACTAATAGTTATGTTATATCCTTAAATATGGGTGAAATAGTACCTTTCTGCACCCAGAAATAACTCAGTAGCTCTCCATTAGTAGCACTAACTGCAGCATATTTAAGAGTAAATCAGGGCCTAGCATGGTAATAAGCATCTTAAAATATATTTAATTGTCACAAAGTCTTAAGAGCTAGGTACTGTTCTTTGTAAAGTTGGGAATGGAGACTGAGTTTCATAACTTGTTGAAAGTCTCCCAAATCACGTGTATTCCTTATCAAACCCCAGTGGACCTCAAAATCATAAATCAATTCTGGGTCCTTTTGATAATGTAGCTCTTGCTGATAGCCTCCAGCCAGCCTGTTCAGCTTTCATCACCTGAAACATGTGTCTTTTTAATATGATTGTTTTACAAAATGTCCAGAATTAGGATGTTTTCATTCTCTTCTCAAGAACTGCGCTATCCAGCATCGGAACTTTTACCTATGCCTTTGTCCTCCATCCTGTGTTGAAGAAAATTCGCATCGTGGTGACAGGATGGCTAGCGGAGCTTTAATTATACCTCCTCACATGACAGCATCTCAAATAGGAAAAAAGAAACTCATAATAGCCTCTACCTCACGGAATAGTTGTGAAGCACAAATAAGTCAAACAAAATAGTGTCTGATAAATAGGATGAGCTGAGTAAAAGCCAGCAATTATCGTCTTGTCCTTCAGCCTACAGAGAGCAACTTACTTGTCAACAAAATTTAAATGTCGCATAATAAACCTTGTGTTCTTTGTATCGTATCATTTCAGCCTAAATACTTGTGGTATTAAAATCATTCCATTTTCTTTATCTTTGAACTTTCCCAAATCATAAAGTAAAAATTAACTTGACTCCTTGGAGTTGGCCGCTCAAAATTTTCTCTGTTGGATATGATTTTTGGTAGGTCATGATTCAAATAGTAACTATACTGCATAAAATAGAATTATTTCCCAAGTTATTAGTTTCATACGTTTCGCTAAATGAACAAGCTGATTCTTTATGTATTTCAGTTGAAATGTCAATTCTACATAATTCATTTTAAAGGGAGAAATTAAATAAAATTGAACAGAAAAGTTGAAATGGTAATTATGCTGTATTTATAAGACCATAGAAGTAATAACAAAATCATGAATTAAAAAAAAAGAGCATGAAACTGTCATTATTGTTAATGTGTGAAACAGCTTGAGGTAATAATCAAAATACAGTCCTATACATAATACTGTATTATACTTATTATAGAGTTATAAAGAGAATAAAAAATGAAATTCCAGTTTTGATCAAGAATCTTTGCTTCATTGTTTTATACAAAATCTTTTATTGGAAGTTTTTTTTTTTAATCTTCCCATAACTTCAATCTTTTTAATGACCTAAGAAGAAATGACCTTTTTGTTTTATCTGCTTAATACTTTTATTTGTGCTTATCATTATAAGTAGCGCTCATTTCTTTCAGAATTTTAGCTGAAATAATTTCCTTCTTAAGTGCATCTTCAATATTTTCCTCTCTACTGGCTCTATTGTTCAGGATAAATTTAGATTTATTTTTAATGCTGTTCTTTACTAAATTCTTCTCTCTTATTTATCCTTCTCCTTTCTTCTTTGTCCAGTATATTAAAGGCATCTTGAAAAGTTATTAACTGCTGCCTCTACTAACTCTTTGTAATACTAAACACACTGTCTGCTGCATGTCAAAACTCCAGGACACTACAAGGCATAGGACTTGATTGGTCCTTGGAATAATGGACTGGCAGGACAAGTTTGCCTGTATTAGACTTCATCTACCAAAAGAGAGTGAAAGTTTGTATGTATTTCATGAGAAGTTTTTAAGAATTTATATTTCTTTCTCACACTTTGTATAATTAGACTTTTTCATTTGTCCCAATTTGAAGGGTTTTGGCTTAAGATTACATCTTCTAGGTTATTAATATGTTTGAGCACATTTTCAGGTTTATTCAAAGACATTTGGATTAAATATCTGTGGAACATGCATTCAATTCAATTGTCCGTATTTCTATTGAGTTGTCTTTTTCCTACAGTTTGTAGGAGATCTTTATCTTTTCTGCATATGAGAGCTTTGTTGGTTTTGTGAGGTGCAAGTATCCTTCCTCTTTGGTGGCTTGTAATTTCTGTCTCTGTAGTGGTTACTTTCATGTGTCAACTTAGCTATGTTATGGTGTACAGTTGTTTTGTCAAGCACACGCTGGCCTGACTGGTACTGTCAATATATTTCATAGATGCATTTGCATCTATAATCAGTTGACTACATCTATGGTTGCTTGCATCTACCCTCAACAAAGGAGACTGCCCTCAATAATGATGGGAGTCTGCTCATCCAATCAGTTGGAGATTTGAAGGTGAATTGAGGATTTCAGAATGCAGAAAGAAGAATTTCTTTGTCAACTTCAGTCAGCCAAGTTAGCCTAGGAGATTCAGCTTGACTTTCATTGGAGTCTTCAACTTGCAGCCTGTCTTCTGAGAAGTAGACTTACCATCTACTTACATGAGTCACCGCAGTCTCATGAGCCAATTTCTATAACAAATCATCTATATCATATCATGTCTATCTATCTATCATCTATCTATCTGTTTATTCTATGGGTTCTGTTTCTCTGGAGAGCACTATATATTTTAAATCATAATTAGTCAGACTTGCAAATCATTTCCATTATGGCCTATGCTATTGGGTCTTATTTAGAAAAGTGTTCCTTGCCCACGGTTATAAAGATAGTTTCTTATATTAGGCATTCTTGAAGTATCGAAATCGAATATCAAACTTTAACTTGCAAAAATTGTACCACTTATGTTTCATACTTTCTTTGCTCTCATTTCCTTCTTACATCTTGAGCTTCCAACTAGGATCATCTTCTTTCTGCCTGAAGTATAATCTTCAAAATTTCCTTTAAGGCAAATTGCTGGAGATGAAATTTCTTAGTATTTTTTAAAAATATATTTATTCCATTTTCATTTTTTAAAATATGGTTAAAATCCCATTTGATTTTATTTGTTTTCTTCACTTCTAGAATATCATGCTGTCTTCTTGTTCAAGATGGCAAAATTCCCAATGGAATGCGGACCCCTAGGTACCACCTCATGGCTCTGAGTTACATTCCATTCAATCTATAGGCTGGGCTATTCCTCACTGTTTTCTTCATCTCTTTAATACTTTTAAGAATATATTCTTTGTATTTAGTCCAAGGTCGTTGTTGTTTGTTTGTTTGCTATTTTTGGTTATTTTACTTCTTCAGTGAAAAGGTTGGTCTAAATTATCTAGTCTACTGTTACTGGAAGGTATAAGTTTCTCAATGTCTTTTAATATATTTTCACTTTGTAGTATAATTATAATACTGATACTGGATATTTTTCAGATAAGCAATAAGTGTAAAAAATTTTAGACATTTTATCATAAAAAATTAACATATATCTTAGCATGTCTAAACTAGGGAAGCGTTAACATTTATTTTAAAATCATCTATTTCTTGCCAAAGGATACTATCAGTATTAGCCAATTATTTAAGGAGTCTGTAATTGAGTGATTATGGTTCTTTTATTTTGAGAGCAATTAATTAATTCCATCAAGGATTCTTAAGTATTTTCCATTGTGTTCTATTTCTGACATAAGTATTTTAGTATTGTCTGATTTTAATTAGCTATTTCTTTTATGGATTAGGGATAAAAAATATATTTTTTGTAAATATTATTGTAAAATTCCTCTAGGCTTCATTGCTTTTAAGGAAGTGTGGATTGTAAAAGACAATAGAAATAGTTGTTGTAAACAGGAGCATTTCATTCTCAGGAATTTATATTTTTAGAATGGGAAAATGTGAGTTATAAGAACAAGAAAAATAAAATTATGAAACTAATATTTAAATAAATCAAATTCATTTTCAATGTGAGTATCTATTTGCAAAATTTAAGTGATGTAGGTATTTATCAAGTTCATTTTCAGTGTGAGTATCTATTTGCAAAATTTAAATGATGTAGGTATTTAGAAAAATAGAATCCTTGTTATAATAAACTCCACTTACTTTGTGGCTTGAAAGGGAATCCAAAGTCACAAAATCCTTTCAAAACCCTTTACCTGGTGTTTCACAAATACTCATTGTATATTATTACCTTTCTGTACTAATTTTACAATCACATAATATTTTTACTCAAGTATTACTATCTTGAGTAAAAAATCAGTGTAGTGTAAGTGTACCTATCACTATCACCTAGTTGCTACTGGAATCAATGTTTCATAAATACTCATCTGTATTGCATAAACTGTCTTATACTCATCCCTTTAACTTCAAACTCTGCTAGAGGGAACTTTCAGCTTTTCATTCCTTTGAAAGCATGTGCAAATGGAAAAATGGAGTAAGGGAGTCACAGGGAGAAACTGTTTTACGTGTCTCTTAGCTTTCCTCAGAAATTAAAAGGAAAAAAACATAACGTAACAGCAGAGCAAAGGAAATACCATAGCTGGAGATCTGAATTTTTTTCATTGATTATGTGAAAGGGTCTCCAATAGGAGGCAAAAGTTGTAGGTCAAAAGAAGTACTGAGATGTTCCAAATCACCATCTACTACACCTATCCTACATAGTTTTTTGTTTGTTTTTTTTGAATTTTGTTTTTGGCATGGGCAGGCTCCGGGAATCGAACCTGTGTCTCTGGCATGGCAGGCGAGAATTCTGCCACTGAGCCGCCGCTGCACCAGGCTACCCTATGAGTTTTGTCATTTGTCGTGCCACAGGATTACCCTTGATACCATGTGATACATAATTTTACCTAAAGAATACGTTTCAATCGTGAATTATCAGTAGGCAGAATGGCAGAAGGATGCCAAATGTAATCTGTGTTATTTGCTGCAAAGGAGTTGTCTGTGTACAATTGGTATAGATGCTTTCAGTACAATGCTACATAGTAAAATATGTCATCATTAGTGCACGCTTTAGCAAACTCAGATTAATCACTCTTATTTCCAAACAACAATGATTGCTCAAATATACATACGTGCTGAAAGATGAGCTCTTAAAAGTTAGCTTTAGAATTAGACTATAGTTAGATTCATAGTAATTCATGATCAGGTTTTTAAAGCATTTTTAGATACCTGAGATTAAATACATGTTTATTAATAATTTTAAGAAAGCCTAATCAAGAGAGGTATAACATTTTGTAGTTGAAATAAATTTTGCTGCAAAATGTATTTAAAGTAAGGATAACTTGAATTTGAGAAGTACTCAATCAGAGTAAATTGTTTTATCTATAGGATTTATATATTAGGGAAGAGATTAATTATGGAGAAAACATTCTAGGGACTATTAAAAATACGTATCATTACTTAATAGCACATATTATAGAGGTGATTTTTAAAATCTTTGTAAAATGTAGCCTTTCAATTTAGAAAAGGTTTCTCTTTGCCTGTTAATATTCTCTGGGTGAATGTAATTCTTATTTCTAATTATGTATCCTCTCAGAAAATAAAACAACCTTTTAAAAAGAGACCCCATATAATGTTATTACAATTCTCAGCATTTGTTCTTGGATGTTCATGCTACTAAATTATCATTACAATGCTTGACTACAAAAGATACTACCAATTAGGTTTGGAGAGGTAAGTGAAGAAATTCCAGGGTGGCTTATTAAAATCGTATATAGCCAATGTTAACGTGCTGTTTTTAGAAGCAGATGTCCCATTATCTCTTACCTGATTTTGTGAGGAATCTGGAAGCTGGAAATAAAGAATGCTGATAGAAAATAATTAATAATTCTGTATGATACTGCACACGATGTTTTTATATGTATAATGTTCTCTCTTCATGGAAGTTTATGATATCAATATAAAACAATGTAAGGAAAGACTGTGATTGCATATTTTAAGTTTTTCCGTGTTTAATTGTTCAAATATATTTCACTTTAGTGCACAAATACATGCACATATATATGTCTGCACACATACGTAAATTTATGACTGAATGCATATTAAAGTAATAAAGAAAAGTCAAAATAGTCCGTAGGTTTTTGACTCAGGAATCACTGAAATAAAATGGGTGTATGAATGAATGTCATTAACAGAACATTCAACTGTTTGTAGAAATGACTGAGCAAAATGTTTATTACCCATTTCTATCGGCAATGCAGTAACCAAAATAGTAAATTTGGGTTGAACCTCTCTCTAGAAGCGTTTTTCAATTTCAAAAGCATTGCCCTCCTTCTTTGAAACATAACACAATGAAGATCTAAGAATTAATTGTTTTTAGATTTAGAAACTAAATTTTGTATGACACAACACAAATCAGTCTATTTCTGATTATTTTTCTCAGATAATGGTGTGGCAGCCAATGTTCTACAATGACAAATATCCCTTAACATTTACACTTACTTTTTGCTTATGAGGAGATTATATTTTCAATCCTGGCCTTCTGATGAAAAAAGGTGTGCCATTTCTAGCATTACAATTGGTGATGGTACCAAAAAACCCCACAAAGAACTCTTTATCAAAAATTGTGTTCTATAAAATATCGTGTATTAGTATTTTTCTTCCTCATCCAAAGGAAGACAAGATTAAGAAAAGGAGAAAAAGAAGATAGGATAGTGAAAAGGAAGGAGGGAGTTTTTATAGAAGAGACTGAAATAATTGCACCTGATCACATTTAGTACAAATTTAGAGCCACCACTCTCTCCGTTTACCCTCCCCATGAAAAATACAAATAACCACAGAAAAGGAAGAAAAGACAACTATGCATTCCATTTCTCCATATCCAAATTCAAATTACAATACCCATCTTTGGTGTTTCTAACATTGCTAAGACTGAGACAAGTTAAAATGTATGAGTCTGTCATAGTGAGACTGAAAAGTGAGAATGTCTGTGAATGTCAGCCACAAACCAAAGGGAGTTTTCCCATGCGTGCAGAGCTGTTAGACCTAACTCAGCCATCTCATGGTAATTCGCAGTGGCCCCATTGTTAAGTCTCATAGTTGATAAAAACTGTGTGAAACAGAAGGAAAGTCAGATCTGCATTTCAAATATTGATTTCATCGTTTGTCAATATTATTGGGAGAAATGTGCTCATTGTGAGGTTAAAAAATATGATATTTGATTTTAAATTGAAGGATCAGGAAGTGATTGTACTGAACCAACACTATCTGATAAAGGTTGCTGAGAGAATTTCACTTAATTGCTGTTTGATCAGTGGACTTCAGCCTTTTCTCCTTCAACGTCCCAAATAAACTGTATTTCTTCAGAGTCAATTTATGTTTCCCAGCATAATGATGCATTTTACCCATTCTGCTAAGCTAGTGTTCTCTAAAGCCAGCCAGCAGTGATCCCACCTCACCTACAATATAAATCCATCAGTGAATAAACAACATCATTTTTATTTCAACACTGATGACATAGTACATGTCGATTTGGCAGTTAAATAATTTCTCTCTCTTTTGGGCACAGTCTTCCAGGCTTATTATAACTCTGTTTCTGGTATTCATTTCATGTTTAATAGTGTTTTGTTTCATGAGGATGCTTGTCAATCAATTAAATTGAAATGTCATTCTGACCTTTTATTGGAAATACGTTATCTTTCGTTGTTTCATCGTAGGCATTTTCTCTCTTTGATTCAAATTAAAAGCCTTAATTACTAGTATTCAGTAACTGTATACTGATTGACCTCACAAAACTACATGCTCATCAACAGTCCTGACACTGTATCTTTGCAGAGGTTATCCAGTTGAGTCTGCCTGAAGATCAGAAACTAAGCACCACTACAGCAACTGTGGGACAAAGTGCTGTTCTGAGCTGTGCAGTTCAGGGAGCCCTGAGACCTCCCATCATCTGGAAAAGGAACAATATTATTCTAAATAATTTAGATTTGGAAGACATCAATGTGAGTACATAAATATGTGTTGCTTTATAATTTATAGGTTTCGTTGATGTACTCTAGATTTTATAAAGTTTGGAAAGCTTAATGAATATTGGCTAAAGGGTAGAAGAGAATTCTTGGAACAGAAGCATACCCGTTCCAATGACAGGGGAGTGAATTATAGATCATTAGGAATTATCCAAACCAATATAGGTTGGTTTGTTATTCGGTTTATATGCCAACATGTTAGTAGGAGAATAGATTGGTGCAAAACCTTTAGAGGGATTGTCTATTAAATTTTAAAATGCTTATACTCATACCCTGGCAAATACACAGGTAGGAATTATTCCTACAGATGTACTTCTATGTGAATCTAAATACATACGTATAAAATTGTTCACCTTCAGGGCGGGCTGCCGTGGCTCAGCAGGCAGAGCTCCGACCTGCCGTGCTGGAGGTCTGGAGTTCGATCCCTGGTGCCTCCTGCCCATATGCAAATTAAAAAAAAAAAATTGTTCACCTTCATTATCATTGTAAGAGATGGTAATTAGAATTACTATCAGTAAGCAACATATGATGGCATGTGATGTATTTGTGTGTGATAGAATCCTACATACCACTGAAATCCTTGAGGAGAATTTATATTTACTTACATAAAAATATATTTGCATGTGATTATAGGAAAATATCTCCTATTTTTAATAGAACATTTCCATACATACAACATATAGAAAATATATATTGTATATTTATAGACAATTTCTAGAATCATACCCATGAAATGATTCATATTAATTTTTAATTATTGTTGTATCATGCTGAACCAGCAGCAAGACTCACCCCAAAAGAAGAAATAGGGGAAACCCCAGCCATGACTGCTTTGCAAAGGGGCTGGTTGTGATTCTGAAGAAAGAGGCACCAGACTCCAGGGTGATCAGTCCAAAGCCTGTAGAGGGGAACTTACAGAGAGCTGCAGCTACCTTGCAATAGACAGTGAGATGGCAAGAAGTTCACTCAAATAGGTCCACACATATGGGATTACTTCACATGAGGTCTCAGAAATCCAGGTATACGTTCTTTAGCAAATAGAAGACTGCATTGGCTAATCACATTGGAAATCACCAGGCTTCTGAGATGCCTGAAGGTCCAGTTAACAAGGTATCTTGTTAAATATCTCTTTCCTATCTACCTTTTGGCTTTATCCATAGACAAATTGTCTCCATGTGATTTAGAAAATGGCTGCTCACAGAGATTCAGTTTATAGGACAATGTGTTGTTGGGAGAGTAGATTGGTGCAAAATCTTTAGAGGGGTTGTTTATTAAGTTTTAAAATGCACCTACTCATACCCTAGCCAATAAACACCAAAGGACAACTCTTACAGATATACTCATATGTGAATTTAGATGCATATGTTTATTTAAAGTGAACATCACAAAGTAAACAGTCTTTACAAGATGAAAAGAAGGAAAAAAATCCATGTTTATGAGATCTCTATGGAAACTAGGAGGGGCAATTCCACCTTTGCCTTCGTGATTTGGGGTTTATGATCTCCATGCATATAAATTTGTTACTTTTTATCATCCATCAAGGAAGCCATGGCCTTTCCACTAATTTTTTACTGCTTCTTTTAAAAACCCTGTTTTAGTTTGCTAAAGCTGCCAGAATGCAACACACAAGAGATGGATAGGCTTTTTTTTTTATTTGCACGGGCAGGCTCCAGGAATCCATCCCAGGTCTCCAGCATGGCAGGCAATAGCTCTGCCTGCTGAGCCACCATGGCCCACCCGCCATGGACAGGCTTTTAATAAGGGGATTTATTTAGTTACTAATTTATAGTTCTTCAGAGGAAAAGCGGCTAGCTTTCATCTGAGTTTATCTGTCACATGGGAAGGCATGCGGTGATTACTGCTGGCATTGTTTCCTGACTTCTGGGTTCTAACAGCTTTCCCCAGCACCATTCCTTTCTGCATCTCCAAAAACCTGGGCTGAGCTTCAAGTGCTGAGATGAGGTGTGCTGAACTTCTTGGGCTGTGCTGAGCTGCTGAGCTCTCTCCTGACCTCTCTCTTGTAGGCCTCCAGCTAATTAAATCAAACCTCAGTCATTGTAGAAGGCACTCCCCTTAGCCAACTGCAGATGTAATCGGCCATAAATGAATTGCACATGCTGTTAACTTAAGTCCACAAAAACAGAACAATGGGGCATCAGCACATGGCCATCTTGACACCTGAGGCTAACTATCACAACCCCCTAAAGCACAGGCCCAAGAGAGTCACTCATTTCTTACATATTCCTATTATTCTTGTTTAATGTCATGTAATGTATCAGAAACAATTTTTCTTCAATTTTTATTTTATTTTCTTTCTTATTTTGATAGTATTTTTCTAAATTTGCTTACATCTTGGAACTTTCCTCAAATAATAGATGGAGAATAATGATTAATTATTTAAGTCATCAGGAGTAGTCATCATGCCATAAACAGCTACAATTTCAGAGGCATTTGAATTTCTTTGAGAAATATGGACTTAGGGAAAAAAAACAGGTCTGCTTAATGAGTTGTTATGTTTAAATATTATGTTTTATTTGTTTTTTTGCATCCTTATTGTTAAGCTTTCCACTATTATTTTCAACAAGTACATATTCTTGTATTCTGTGGTTTCAAAACCCCCAAATAAACTTGTTTGAATAATTTCAAAGGTAATAGAGAATATGCTATGAGTGATGTTCTGCGGATAACTTGCAAAAATATATGCATTCTTGGGCATAGATCTTGTGAATTATTTTATTGCCTGATTCTTGATTTTGTCCTAAAGACTTGAAATGCCCAGTAAAATAATTACTGCGTAAGTTAGCTCTCTGAAATATATGAAAATATGAAATAAGTTCTGGGGGAAATATATTCCTGTTTGTCAGATGAAATTCTTTTGAATAGACTTCATACAGCACATAGAATTTGAGAACTTTTGAAAGATTTCCAATATTTAGAAAGTTTCAGTTTCCTATTAAGCAATGTTTAGTTAAGTTAAACATTCATCAGCTGTACCAAATGCAGAAATACAAGCCTTTCAAAATTAAAGTTGCAGAGAATCTCCAAAAATATCTTTGAAAGAAAATATATTTACTAAGTTTCTCAACATACTCCTGGTGTTTTCTTTTAATTACTGTGGCATCAACTGTCAAATTTTCAAAATCTTATTTTTAAAGTGTGAACCATTATAATTACAAATGCCAAATAGAATAGCTATAAAATATCACCAAGTATGTTTTGTTTTATGCCTAGTCCTGTTTGTAAGTCATCCACACTAAGAACTTCATAATGTACATAAGCAATCTAGAAGGAGGGTGTCAGTGCTATCTCGAGCGGACATATAAAGCATTTTCTGATTACCTACCAACTTCTGAACATCCCTTAAACAGGTTAGCAATTCCTACCCCATAATTTTTGTTTCCCTAAGGTAAACACCCATACATTTCCTTGCTTGCACTCAGGATGCAGATATATGAACAACATTCAAACAGATCTCATGAATAAGACTCTATTTCATAAAAAAGAATATGTGAATGCAGGCACTTTACAGAATTATTTCAACCCACCCTATTCTTCCTGGCAGGTACTGTAGCAGAGGAATCCTACTTTCAGGGACAAAAGCTAATAGAAGCTCTGGAGTTGTTCAGTTTTCAGCACAATGCTTTCAATAGATCAGTGTTAGTATGTGGCTTTTACATCTTTCCTGACTTCTCAGACCTCAAGGTTTGTGTTCTGCTCTCATACTCTGTAAATTTCTTAGTTTTCCAGCTGGTAAAATAAATACCATACAATGGGTTGGATTAACAATAGAGACTTACCATACGGTAAAACATCATGGTTTCAAGACTAGGAGAAGTCCATCACTGAGGCATCAGCAAGGTGATGATTTCTCCTTGAAGCCTGGTGTTCTGGGGCTGACTGCCAGCAATCTTGCGTCCTCGGCTTTTCTGTGACGAGGCAATGCACTTGGAGAAGTTTTCTCCTTTCTCTGCTGCTCCTCTGGGTTCTGTTGAGTTCCAGCTTCTCCTTCTCCATGGTGGTTTTTCCCCTGTGGCCTTCTCTGTAAATCTCCCAGTAATACGACTAAGACCCATCCTGATTCAGTTGGCCATAAATTAACTAAAAAATAACATCTTCAAAAGGTCTTATCTACAATGGCTTCTCATCCTTGGGGATGGATTAAGAACATGTTTTTCTAGGGTACATAATGCAGCCTGCCACAATGAGCTTCTTAATATTGTAATTTAAATTTCTTTCCTGCTTAAAGCTAGCTAGAATAGGTTCTGCTGTTTGCCTCGAAAATGTCTAATTAATTTTTTGGTTTAATTACATTAACATATCTGTAAGTTTATGTGCTTAAAATGTATCTCTCATCTTTAGATGTGGATTTCTGATGCATTGAAAGATGAAGATGATTTTACTACAGTAAGATGCATCCCGCCCTTTGTTTATAAGCAAGGAAGACTTTTGCAAATTTCAGACATCATCTGTTTTCATATCTCATTAGTAAATCATCTATTTTCCCAAAACAGATTTTGATTTCCATTAAATTACGTAAAGTTAAAATAATATTATGCATGCCTTTCATGTCAAAGGGAATCAGTAATAATTTTCAATATTCTTTCTGAAGTTTTTTTTTTTTTTTGGCTGTATGGTAGGGTCACATCGCATTTTTTTTTCCATGTGAGTGTCCCATTAATGCAGCACCACTTCTTGAATTTTTTGTCAGGTATCAGAAAATAAAACTTAATATACAAAATGGATTCTGTAGCATGGGGGCCCCTTTAATTTCTCTTCCTCAGCAGCTCTTCTGATAGGACCTGATGTGCCAGCTAGATAATGAGCACAAACGTGCTGACACCCCACCCACCAGAGGCCAGACCAGATAACCATGAGTGTGAAGTCATGATCCTCACCAGCCTGGTATCTCCTGGGGATGTCTGCAGCCACACATCACCCCTTCCCCTATTGATATGCCTTTCCCTTTAAAACCACAAGCTGTCAGAGAGTCGGATCCCTTTTTCCTTTCCTTTTGCTGGCAGGTTTTGCTGGCATCTACCTGCCTGCTCTACCTTTGCTCTCTCTTCATCTATTTCTCTCTAGCAATAAACCCCTTAAGCTATAACTCGCTGTCTCATGTGGAATCCTTTAGCGACCCTATGCCTAATATTTTTGTTTGTTCATTTTATCTTTCTTTGTTTGCTTGTTTTTGTTTTTGATTTTAGGGCAATGCATGGGCCAGGAATCAAATCTGGGTCTCCTGCATGGCAGGCAAGAATTTTACCATTGAACTACCCTCGCACCCTGAGTTTTAATATATATTAGGCAGGATTTAGTATATATCACCCCAGTCAATAAATGAATGCATTCTGATTGCAAAAAAAATTAAAATAATATAGATGTATCTATAAAAATCATGAACACCCCTCCCCTTTTATATCTGTTCATTCCCATTCTTAAGTGCGGAATGAATAGTCCCAGGTGTATATATATTAATTTTATTTCTGCAATAGGATTGGTTCATATTACTTCCTTTTATCTCATTTATCATTACCTCATTTAGTCTTAAAGCAAATCCATTTACAGGTGTGGAAATTTATGCCAAGAGAAACAGTTGTTTACCCAAGTTTGCTGAGCTAATCAGTGGCACAACTGAGGGTTTTCATGGCCTTTCTGACTAAATCCTGAGCTCAATCACTCTGTGGAGGTGGGCTGTTTTACAGTTTTTCTTTGGAAAATATGGCCCATATTTATTGCAAATAGACTTGGTATACTCTGCGGGGGACTGATTAATTTTCAATTGATGTTTGAAGCATTTCATTTTTCCAGTCATCTGTTTTGCATTAAATGAATAGATGACACCATTGAGCTAAGCCAGGGCAGTATGATATAATGGTTTGAAATGTGCCCTGAGAAATCACACTGCTGGGAGGCCAGTTACCCCTCAGCCACTTAGTGAAGTGACCTCAAGCAAGTCATTTAACCTCTCTGTGCCCCAGCTCCCTTATCTATAAAAGAAGGATAACAATAGAATTAATATGTTGTCTTTTTTTGTGTATATGACAATGAATGAGATAAAGCATTTTAAAGTTGCTTACACTGTGTGGTGACAACTAGGCTATTGATTTTCTTTTCTTCCCTCCTCCTCTTTCCTTTTATTTTCCTTCAGTATCTCCTCCTCCATATTTGTGCTTCGAAGGACAAAGACTCTCTCAATTTGCCCAAAACAATAGGAATTTACTGTTAAGATATGTGTAGTAACATAGGAGTTTAGACCTTACAGGAAAAGTTGGAACCAAATTTTAGCAGGGTGTAACACACACTAAAACGTGAAGACTTTTTCTCAATTCAGTACAGTTTTAGTAATGATGCTGTTTTATCTCCTTATTGGCAATCTTTTATTGACCCCTACTTTAATATGTCATTAACTGGATTCAGCTACTCCAGATATAGCCCATTTTCCTTTGTCTGGATGTGTTTACTCTACCAGAAGATTTTAACTGTCTTATTTTGATCATCCTATTTTGGGTGGAACTTTGCACACAAACCTCTATTCTAGGTTGAGTGCTTGTAGGCCTGACTCTTAACTCTGGTCTGATCAGCTGGACCTTTCCATTAGACTTCACAACTCCCCCTGGTTGTAGAATGGCACACAACAGAGAAGGTGTTGGGGGTAATGGAAGACTGAGGATGGCCATTTAGCCTGTGTCTGTGACTTCCCTAATCACGAGCTGTCTTCTCTGACTTTACTTACTCCGGCAGGATCCTGGTTTGCTTTTTCCCTTTCTGAGGGAGAAGAACTGGAGGCTAGGACATAGATTTGAGAGATCTGCAGGCTGAAGAGCACAATTGGTTGGCTGGATTGAGTGAAGGAAGGGAGGAGGTGAAATACCTCACTGTTTTGAATATGTCGATTTACAAAGAATGTTCAGTAAACAGTTGGATAACAGAAGTTTTGTTTTTGCTTTTTCTTTTATTGAGCTGCCTTTCTCTTTTCTTCCTTCCTTCCTTCCTTCCTTCTTGTATTTTTCACCTGAGAGAAATTATGTCTGCGAAATCATTGCCATTATTGTCTGTATCTTCTTTATAATAGCCAATTGTTTTCAACTAGTTGTTAGCTGTATGCCAAAAGGAATTTACTTAAGGAACTGGAGTTTTGGTTTCTTCTTCCATGATATAGGAATTATCAGAGAAGTCATTGAATTGATGTATTGAGTGTGTTCAGTCAGTGACTGGTAGATGTATCTTGATTCACTATAGCATTGTGGGTCATATCTAACATGGATAAGTCGCTGAGAGACATTAATCATTTGAATAGACCTGGTGTAATTTATATTATTATGCTTTTAAACAACTTTATAAGTAGGGTTGCCAGTTACAGAATGACCAGTTAACTTCAGATTTCAGATAGATAACAAATATGTTTTTAAAGTATAGGTATGTCCCACATTAATTACATGAAATTCAACTTTTAACTGTCTGTCCTATATTTTATTTACTAAAGCTGGCTCTCTACATGAAACTTAAATTGTTTTGAATATTGTGTTAAGCCACTCTTCACAAATAATCCTGGATCAGAGTTATTTTATATCATTGGGATTAAAAATTGACACTACTAAAAGTTTATAGTGAATTTAACCTATTTGACCTTGTAAGTTCGTATTGTTTTCTCATTCTTCTTTTTAGTATTCGTTCACTGTTTTTTGTTTTCTATATTTATCATCCTATGTCAGTTAGTAATTATTTCCAGTAGAAGACCCAGGAAAATAGTGGTTTACACGTGAGTTTATTCTTTATTAAAAGACTTGTAAAAATATCCACCCCTGACATGTTGCTACATGATGCTTCTTGAAATCAAGCTCCTATCTTCTTCTTTGGCATTCCTAGAAAATGGCTTTCATCCCCCAGATCCTTTTGTGGTTCAAGAGAGCTGCTGAAGCTCCAGCGATCGCATGTGTATTCCAGGCCAGCAGCAAAGAAAGTACGTGAAAGCCAATAGACAGTCATTCTGTTTTAACAAAGAGTCTCCCTGGAAGTCCTACAACACTATAGTTCACTGATGTCAATAATCATCTATTGTGAGGGAGACCATTGAATTCAATCATGAGGCTACACAGATCACTCATGGTACTATTACAGAGGAGGAAGAAAGATGAGATTTATGGTGGCAACTAGCAATCTCTACCACTCTATGCAAAAATATCTAATAGCAGCTAAAATGGTCTACTTTATACCATTTGTTTTATCTGCATTGATTCAATTTGATTATGCAACTGGCTCCAAATCTGAGGAACTAAGTGTACTCTTTCTTTTCCTTCAGTATATATACACACTCATTTCCAATTTTTTTTGCTTGCTTCCCTGTTTGTTTTTCCTTTATTTATTAAATAATGTTGTTAGACATTATTTAATGTTTTTCTTGTGATCAGTTTGATGATTTTTCCTTCTAATCATTCTTAAAGACAGAATCATGCCCACAGTTTATTTGAAGTGATTCTCACCACATGCATTTGATAGCTACTTAAAGCTAAATATTCTGTTGAAAAAGAAAAAAAAAACACCCAAAGATAATGCATAACTGAATTTATCATTTTAATATCAACCAGAATCCAATTTCTTTGGTAGCAACTTGCCACATTACTAGGATTTTTTAAATATTAGTTTTTTCTTATGTATACCTAGCAAAACTACCATTAGAAGGTAACATATCAAAGCATAATAAATACACTTTCTTTATATATCTGAAAATTTAAGACATCCAATGCTTAATATACATGACTATACATTATTATAATAATCAAGAAGCTTTCAGAACACGTTTGTACTTTAAACTTAAAAGTAAAACTTCCCAAGCTATATCCAGCTTCCAGAGAATGAAAAGAACAATTTCTATAGTATAGCATTCAGACTGTGCTGCTCAATGCAGTGTGAAACTATAACTTTTACCCTTAAATTTACAAATTTTTATATTTTGATATATATGAAGGGGCATTTTTTTAGCCTTTAGGTTATTTATTGGAAGTGGAGCCAAAATTTTATATCACTAGTAAAAGTAATTTAATTTGTAAGATTTCATTATAATTTTTTTGAAACCCATTGCATTATCTTTTGATATGACACATCTTAGTTGTTACCATCAAAACTGGTTATTTAAAAAATAAAAGCTGTTGAGTTTTTTCTTCTCTAGAATATAAATTATATTTCTTTTTTCCCTATAACTAAAAATGTAGACATTTAAAGTTTGCAATAGAATACCTCATTCACCATATGATTTTTAGCACTAATTCATTTTTAATATAAAGCCTGAGGCCTCTGTGGCTCTTCAAATCCAAATGCTATCAGAGAATATTTATGATTGAAACGCTTCCATGCCAAAAAATCCAGGGAGCATTAGGTTGGCCAAGGAAATTGAATTTCTTATGCAAATATATAATATGTAGCATTTATCATTTCCACCAAAATATGTTATGCAAGTTCAGTGCTAATTGTTACATGGGAGAAATTGTACGCAATCATAAATATTGTCAAAGAGTCTGCTGATTTAGAATGTATATTCTTAAAACACTTTTATTCCTGATGATATATTAAAACAAGTCATGTGAAAATTCATTTCTCAAATAAAAAAAATTAAATTAGAAGTTTAATACATTCGATCAAATGTCTTTAGTCTTATTCTTTTAGAATTTATCCTTGTGGATAGCAATATATTAAGAAAATGTCCATGTGTAAATGAGTGGAAGAAATAGTCAGATATTCAGCTTGCCAGTACCTGATAATTTAAATTCAGCTTCCCAAAATATGGAAAAACGTGTTATCTTAATCAGTTTATGTGAAATAAAAATGTAGAAGCCTGCTTTTATATGACTTTCTTTTCTTTCATCAATAAGAAACTTGGCTAAATAATTACTTATACATGTTCTTAAACTGATGATGCTTCTATCTTCTATTCCTTTCAGCATTATCTTTCAGAATCCATGGCTCCAATTACTATTTGCAAACTAATAAATTCTATAACTATTCTTGTATTTGCAAGTTCTCTTCTGACTCCAGAATTCTTCATTTGTATGTACACAATTCAAGGCATCATGTTTTCTGAAACCTGCTACATTTCCAATGTGTCTTATTCGTTTTAGATATAGACAAGAAAATGGTTTCCTGCTAGATTTCCCTTTCAATTTTTCCCTGAAATCAAATCTGTCATTAAACATTTTTGAATTTCACTTTTCTTCTATATTTTTGATTCAGCCAGTCATCTCATTTCCATATAGCTTAAGCGTTTGTCATTTCTCATTTTCAAACTTTTTTTACTGATAGTCCTGCTTTGCCTTCAACAGGAACTCTGTAGTACAGGTAGGCAGATCTTCAATAAATTTACATCTGGCCATTTCACTTACCTCTTTAAAACTTTTTTTCCATGGGCAGGCACTGGGAATCGAACCGAGGTCTCTGGCATGGCAGGTGAGAACTCTGCCCCTGAGCCACCATTGCCAGTCCCCTCTTTAAAACTTTTAAATGGCATCTCATAGCTTTTGATTAAAAAAAATGTCAAAGTTTGTAGGTAATTCCAACAGGTCCTTTTCTCTAGTCATTCTCCCTACTATTCACTTGTTTTCACTCTCTATTACAAACTTTTCAAAGCACAGTTTGCTAACTGTGCCAAGTTGCTTTATACTGCCATTTTTTTAAACATACGTTTCTGTCTACTTGAAAAAAATTGCCTTTGTTCCCCTCATGTACCTAAATCCAGTGTGTTTATTAAAATTAAATTAAATAAATGCTTCCTACCTAAACTTGACTTAAAAAATTATTTGTGCGGTAACTACAGTAATTTTTGCATATATATATTAAAATTATTATTTTTCCTGTCTTCTCTTCTGAATTAGAAACTCTAAACAAAAGGAACTTCACCTTTCAAATTTTTATTATAGCTTTAGCATGATACTAGCACATAGTTTACCAAATAATTTTAAAATGAGAAAATAATAAAGGATATAGTAATATTTCTTTTAGATCTAACTTCTTTAATTACATATATCATTAAACATATTGACTTTTACTACAGCTTCAATAAATCTCATGTGCATAGGACGTTTGGAGATTCTATTATTATTTAAAGTGTAGCCAACCTGAATAAGTGAGGGCCTTAATTCCATATGGCTGAAATCCTTGGAATCAAAGGAAATTGCTCATGGAAATAGAAGCCAGAAGTCAGAATTGGTGGAAACCAGAGGAACAGTCACAAGGAGAAAGGGATAGCCCTGTGAAGTTGGAACATTACAGACTGCAGGAGAAAGGAAACCCTGCGATCAAGGAAACCTCGATGTTGGACTTTTGATCTCTCAAATGGTGTGACAATAAGTTTCTATTCTTTAGGCCAACCCATTGTGTGGTATTTGTCATAGTATCTGTTTTGGTTTGCGAAAGCTGCCAGAATGCAATATACAAGAAATGTTGGTCTTTACAAAGGGGATTTATTTGCTTACAAATTTACAGATCTAAGGCTGTGAAAAATGTCCAAATTAAGGCATCAACAGGATTGATACCTTCTCTGAAGAAAGTCTGTTGGCATTTGTGATACCTCTGTCACATGGGAAGGCACATGGCATCTTCCGCTGGATTTTCTCTCCTGGGTTACACTTCTTTTCCCCCTTTTGGTCAGGATGGAATTGTTGATCCCGTGGTGCCAAGTTTGGATTCATCCCTGGGAGTCCTCTTCTGTGTTGCCAGGGAGACTTTCACCCCTGAATGTCATGTCCCACGTAAGGGTGAGGGCAATGATTTCACTTGCAGGGTTGGGCTTAGGGAGACTGACACCACATCTGAACAACAAAAGAGGTCCTCCAGCAGTAACTCTTAGGCATGCCTATAGGTAGGCTAAGCGTCTCTGCTACCTATGTAAGCTTCACAAGAGTAAGCCTCATGATCAAGGGCATGGCCTATTCGTTTGGGTGTCCCTATATTTGACTCAGTATCATGGAATTTCCTGATGGTAAGGTTTAATAATTCCATAGTCTGTCTCCCCTCCCTCAGGGGACTTTGCCAATTCTTTTTGATTATCTGCTTAACATACTCTAGGACATATACAGGCCTTACAATCTATACAGGAGTAAAGGTCCTCTTTCCCTCTTTCTTATTCTGGGCTCCGTGTGTTTCATTTGTTCAAATGAGCTATACAAATAGATTGAATTAGATTATGCACTACAGAAAATTTCAGTTCCAGATCAAATAAACCTTTCTTCCATTGGTCTCAAAGTATATGTGTGGTTCTAAAATATATAGACCCTGTCTTCCTTACCCCTATGTTCTGAATTAATTTAACCCCAACCTGTTCAGCTTTGTTCTTATCTCTAAATATCAGGTTATATATATATATATAGAGAGAAAAAGCCTCTCAAAATCCAGAAATAGTAATCACCACTCTGACCTTAATGTATCTGCTCTAAAAGCTTACAATCTAGGCCCCTATTCTCGTATAAGCATTTTCTTAAGTTGACCATACTATTGTCGTTTTTTTGTTTCTGGCTTATTTTGTCTAACCAGATATCCCACATGTTCATTCACATCTTTGCATGCCTCATGACATTGTTCCTTTTTGTAGCAACACAACCTTTCTTCAAAAGTATGCAACATTGTTCACTAATCTACTTCTCCATCAGTGCATCCTTCAGCCACCTCCATTCATTGGGCAACATGTAGAAGGCCCAAAGTCCACAGTCTGACAACATTCTGAATTTTAGATAATTTTCTTGTTCCCAAGAGACAGAAAACCAATAAACACACCTTCACCAAATAGGAAATGTAAACCTCCTCTTAACTCTTATCCCTCACCCCGTTATTTACCTCTGCTGTTGCTGTGGTAGTGCTGATGGCCTTTTGAACATAGCTCATAGCATGCAATAGCAGTTTTACCCTTGTACCCTGGACTTAAACACTCTTTATACAAGAATCATTTCTTTGAAGTAATTCTTACGAGAACTCATTCATATTTCGAGTGTGAGTCAATGGGACGCATAGGTCTATACAACCCCTTTCAACCTTGTTCATCTTCAGTATGGTAATATTACTTCTAGACCCACTAGAGAATCACCTTTGCTCTATCTATTCCCTTATATTGGAGTTCAACCTCATGAGCTAACAGTTCACCCATTTCTAGCTTCTATGTATCTCTAAGTCCACTATATTCTGAATTATAAGCCTCTGATTATACCTTTGTGCAAGTCATAAAAGCAGAATCATACAGTATCTATCCTTTTGTGTCTGGCTAATTTCACTCAGCATTATGTCCTCGAGGCTCATCCATCTTGTCATGTGCTTCAGGACGTCATTTTGTCTTACTGCTGCATAATACTGCATCATATGTATATACCACATTTTGCTGATCCACTCGTCTGTTGATGGATATTTGATTTGTTTCCATCTTTTGGCGATTGTGAATAATGCTGCTGTGAACATCAGTGTGCAAATGTCTGTTTGTATCATTGCTTTCAGCTCTTCTTGGTATACTAAGTAGTGCTATTGCTGGGTCATAGGGCAACTCGATATTTAGTTTCCTAAGGAACTGCCAAACAATATTCCATAGTTGCTGCACCATTATACATTCCCACCAGCAGTGCATAAGTGTTCCAGTTTCTCCACATCCTCTCCAGCATTTAGTTTCCTGTTTGTTTAACAGCAGCCATTCTTATAGGTGTGAGGTGGTATCTCATTGTATTCTTGATCTGTATTTCCCTTATAGCCAGTGAAAATGAGCAACTCTTCATTTGCTCTTGGCCATCTGTATTTGCTGTTCAGAAAAATGCCTATTCATATCTTTAGTCCATTTTATAATTGGATTGTTTGTTCTTTTGTTGTTGAATTGTATGTTTTCTTTGTGTATACAGGGAATCAAACCTTTGTCCTATATGTGATTTCCAAATATTTTCTCCCATTGGGTTGGCTGCCTCTTCACTTTTTTCAAAAAGTCTTTTGAGGTGCAGAAGTATTCGATTTTGAGGAGCTCCCATTTATCTATTTTTTCTTTTGTTGCTTGTGCTTTGGGTGTAAAGTTTAGAAAGCGACCTCCTATCACTAGGTCTTGAAAATGTTTCCCTACATTTTCTTCTAGAAGCTTTGTGATGCTAGTTCTTATTTTTAGGTTTTTGATCCACTTTGAGTTCATTTTTGTGTAGGGTGTAAGATAGGGTCCTCTTTCATTCTATTGGCTATTGATATCCAGTTCTTCCATGCCCAATTATTGAAAAGACTATTCTGTCCCATTTCAGAGGATTTGGGGGCCTTGTCAAAATTAGTTGACCATAGATTTGGTGGTCAATTTCTGCACTCTCAATTCAATTCCATTGGTCCATGCTTCTGCTTTTGTGACAGTACCATGCTGTTTTGAACCTGTGGCTTTATAATATGTTTTCAAGTCAGGGAGTGCTAATCCTCCCACTTTGTTCTTCTTTTTTAGGATGCTTTTAGCTATTCAGAGTCTCTTTCCTTTCCAGAAGAATTTGGTAGTTAGCTCTTCCAAATCTTCAAAGTAGGTTGTTGGAATTTTGATTGGTACGCTGTTGAATCTGTAGATCAATTTGGGGAGAATTGACATCTGAGTTGTATTTAGCCTTCCTATCCATGAGCAGGGAATGTCTTTCCACCTATGTAGATCTCCTTTAATTTCTTTTAGCAATGTTATGCAATTTTCTGTGTCCAAGTCCTGTACGTCCCTAATTAAGTTCAATCCTAAGCATTTGATTCTTTTAGTTGCTATTTTGACTGGATTTTTTTTCCTTAACTGATTCTTCAGCTAGGTCATTGCTTGTGTATAGACATGTTACTGATTTTTGCACATTAATTTTTTATCCTGCCACCTTGCTGAATTTGTTTATTAGGTCAAGTAAGTTTGCTGTAGATTTCTCAGGATCTTCTAAGTACAGTATCATATCATCTACAAAAAATGAGAGTTTTACTTCTTCCTTTCCAATTTAGGTACCTTTTATTTCCTTGTCCTGCTCGATTGCTCTAGCTAGAACTTCTAGCACAGTGTTAAATAATAGTGGTAACAATGGGCATCCTTGTCTTGTGCCTGATCTTAGGGGGAAGGTTTTCAGTGTCTCTCCATTGAGTATGATGCTGGCTATCAATTTTTCATATATTTCCTTTATCATATTGAGGTGGTTACCTTTGATTCCTATCTTTTGGAGTGTTTTTATCAGAAAAGGATGCTGAATTTTGTTGATTGCTTTTTCAGCATCAATCTAGATGATCATGTGATTTTTCCCTTTTGATTTTGTTAATGTGCTGTTTTATATTAATTGATTTTCTTGTGTTGAACCATCCTTGCATTCCTGGTACTAACCCCATTGGTCATGGTGTATAACACTTTTAATGTGCTGTTGGATTTGATTTGCTAATATTTTATTGAGAATTTTTGCATCTATGTTCATTAGGGAGATTGGCCTGTAGTTTCCCTTTCTTATAACATCTTTACTCAGTTTTGGTATTAAAATGATGTTAGCTTCATAAAATGAATTAAGTAGAGTTCCTTTTTCCTCAACTTTTTGGAAAGGTTTGAGCAGGACTGGTGTTATTTCTTTCTGTAATGTTTGATAAAATTTCCCTGTGAAGCTATCTGGCTCTGGGATTTTCTTTGTAGGAAGATTTTTGATGATTGATTGAATCTCTTTACTTGTGATTGGTTTGTTGAGATCTTCTATTTCTTTCTGACTCAGTGTAACTTGTTTGTGTGTCTCCAGGAATTTTTCCATTTCATCTACATTGCCTAGTTTGTTGGTGTATAGTTGTTCATAGTATCTTATTATTATTTCTTTTATTTCTTCAGGGTCTGTTGTAATGCATCCCTTCTCATTTCTGATTTTGTTTATTTGCATCTTCTCTTTTTTCTTTGTCAGTTTTGCTAGTGTCCCATCAATTTTATTGATTTTCTCAAAGAACCAAGGTTTGGTTTTATTGATTCTTTTTATTGTTCTTTTGTTCTCCCATTCATTTATCTCTGCTTTAATCTTTGTTATTTCTTTTCTTCTATTTGCTTTGGGTTTAGTTTACTGTTCTTTCTTAATTTCCTCCAGGTTTGCTGTTAAGTCCTTGAGTTTTGCTCTTTCTTGTTTTTTTAATATAGGTGTTTAAGGCAATACATTTCCTTCTCAGCCCAACCTTTGCCACATCCCATAAGTTCTGATAAGTTATATTCTCATTTTCATCCATCTCCAGATAGGTACTGGTTTCTCTAGCAATTTCTTCTTTGACCCCCTGGTTGTTTAAGAGTGTGCTATTTAATTTCCATATATTTGTGGATATTCTCATTCTTTGGTGGTTATTGAGATCCAGCTTCATCCCATGGCGATGAGAGAAGGTGCTTCGAATAACTTAAGTATGTTTAAATTTATAAAAACTGTTTTGTGCCCTAGCATATGATCTATCCTAGAGAATGTTCCATGATCACTAGAGAAGAATGTATAACCTTGTGCTTTGGGGTACAATGACTTATATATGTCTGTTAGGTCTAATTCATTTATCAAATTGTTTAATTTCTCTATTTCCTTGTTGATCTCCTATCTGGTTGTCTATCTATAAAGGAGAGTGGTGTATTGAAGTCTCCTACTATTATTGTTGAAATACCTATCACTTCCTCCAGTTTTGCCAATGTCTGTTTCATGTACTTTGGAGCTCCTTGATTGGGAGCATAAACATTTATGATTGTTTATCATAATATCAAAACAATTCTTGGTGAATTGACCCTTTAATTAGTATATAGTGTCCTTCTTTGTCTCTTGTGATGTTTTTACTTTTGAAGTCTATTTTGTCTGACATTAGTATAGCTACTCCTGCTTTCTTTTGGTTACGATTTGCATGGGAAAACTTTTTCCATCCTTTCACTTTCAATCTATTTGTATCCTTGTGTCTAAAATGAGTATCTTGTAAGCAGTGTATAGCTGGTTTATGTTTCTTAATCCATTCTGCCAATCGGTATCTTTTAATTGGTAAGTTTATTATGTTAACATTCAAAGTTATTACTGAAAAGGCGTTTCTTGATTCCACCATCTTATATATTTTTATTTTATTTGTCAAATCTATATATTCTTTTCCCTCTTTCTCTTTCTATCATTCAAATTATCCTTAGTGGTGCTTTTCAATTCTGTGCCCTGCTCCAGACCTCCCTCTCCTATCTTTTTTTTTTTTTTTCAGCCAGCAGAACTCTTTTCAGTACTTCTTATAGAACTGGTCTCTTGTTAACAAATTATTTTGGGACTTCTTTGTCTGTGAAAACTTTAATCTCTCCCTCAGTTTTGAAGGACACTTTGGCTGGATACAGAATTCTTGGTTGGATGTCTTTCTCTTTCAGGATCTTGAATGTCATACCACTGCCTTCTCTCCTCCAGGGTGCTAGTAGTGTAGTCTGAACTCAGTCTTATTTGATTTCCCTTATATGTAGTAGATTGCTTTTCTCTTGCCACTTTCAGGATTTTCAGCTTCTCTTCAACATTTGACAGACTGATTAGTATGTGCGTTGGGGAAGGCCTATTTGGATTTATTCTGTTTGGAATTCTTTGGGCTGCTTTGACTTTTATATTTATGTCCTTTATGAGGGTTGGGAATTTTTCCCCCATTATATCCTCAACTACTCTTCCTAGCCCTTTACTCCTCTCTTCTCCTTCTGGGACACCAATGAGTCTTATATTTGAGCACTTTGTTTTGTCTATCATTTCCCTGAGTTCCCATTCAAGTTTTTCCATCTTTTATGCCACTTGCTGTTTCGAGTCTTTGAAGTCAATTATCCTGTCCTGTATATCATTTATTCTTTCTTTCATCTCTTCAAATCTGGTGTTGAGTGCTGCTAGTATGTTTTTTTATTTGGGCAACAGAGTCTTTAATCTCTGTCATTTCCCCTATCTTTTTATTTATTCTTTCAAATTCCTTTTTATGTTCTTCTACTGTATTCTTGATCTCTTTTATGCCATTTGCTATTCTACTTATTTTATTAAGTAGAGTTGTATGAACACCTTTGATTAGTTGTTCCAGTGTCTGTGTCTCCTCTGGTGTTTTAATCTGGTCATTAGGCTGGGCTATATCTGTCTGCATTGGGATATGCTTAGGGATCTTCTGCTGTCTTCATCACATGTAAATATCTTGATTGATTGATTTGGGGTTGATTTCTTTCAGTAGTCTAAGGCCTTGTGTTTGCAGGATGGTTATACAGCAGGAAGCAGGGCAGAGGGTGGAGCATTCGGTGTGGTAATTTATTTCAGGGCAGATATAAGTGCTGGTTGGGGATATTATGCTGATGCTTGTGAAAATGGGCACCCAGTGGCCAGGGAGGATGTAGCTGTGTGGGTTCAACGGTCTGGGGGGTATAAACCTGGTATGCGCTGTCATAATAATATACTAGTATTTGTGTGCATGCATAGAGCTATGGCAGCAGGTTGGCATTATGCCTTCCTGGATTAGGGGCAGATGTTACCCGGCTGCACAGGTTGGCACTTTCTCAGAGCAGGAAAGTGAGGCTGAGGGCTGTGTGCATCCGTGTTTCTAGGACTGCTGTGAAGTGTGGCTCCCAGAGCTGAGTGATGTTATTGGGGGCCCGTGTGCATGCGTGGGCCTGGGCGCACCATAAATGGATGCCCTGAGCTCAGGGAGGGTGGGGTGAGGCTGAGCAGCAGTATGGGCAGGAGGCGGGAGTAGCCTAGGTATGGAGGGTGATGCCCTTACATGCTGTCCACAGCCTGCTTGATCAGCGAGAGGGATGTAGTGCTCTGGAGGGGTGCAGGAGAGGCGGATTGGATGCACTTGGGGTGGGGATGGGGGGCAGGTAGTTGCACTGGGGGTTGGTGGGGTGGGGGTGCCTGGAGTGCGGGGAATGGGCATAGGTGAGGGGCTTCAGGTGTGTGGGCTGTCAGGTGAGTCACCAGTCACGGGGCTGTGGTGGTGAGGGTAGTGCGCCCAAGGAATATGGCCTGACTTACCACCCAGTCCCGTCTTCCCATCTGTGCACTCCCGCGGGCTCCACACCTCCACACCAGGCTCCAGCTTTCTGCCTCTCAGTTCCTCGGCGTCTGTAACCAGGGCTGCTGCACGTGATGCAGAAGGCTCTCCCAGGTCAGCCGCACTCCTGAATCGCCACCTCAGTCGCCCTCCTGTCCCTTCTCTAACCTCTCTGTGGAGCAGGGCTGATCTCGAGCTACTCTAGTAGGCCATTCTTCCCGGAAGTCTTCTTGAGTGAACTTTTAAATTGCATTACTTCAATAATAATTGTTGGTTCTTTTATAGCTCATCTTTTTCCAACCATGTTAGTTCTTATAGATGGATCAAAATATAATTTAAACAAATCATACACCTGTGAATTTTACATAAATTTTCAATTACGTAACAAGACAATAGCAACCACAATTTCAGGTATATGCATAGTCTATGCCAAATGATTTCGCAAAACCTCAAAGTGCATAAAATTAATTTCACAGCCGACCTCCCATTGTCCACTAATTATCATTAGCTTTCTTCCTAACCTCTTTAACTAACATCCAACTTGTGATAGATGTTTGCTCCACAATTTGATTTACAAGAAAAATTAAAAGAAAAGCGTAGGGAATTCCTCATCAACCAAGAAAAATCATAGGGTATATATTCAAATTCTTCTTTAATGAATTGAAAACATGTTGGAGAATGTTAATATAGGAAACAACCAATCTTTTACAACAGTAATTCTTTTCTTCCTATTTTGCTTCTTTTGAGCAAGAAGAAAAGGTAGTTTGTTCCGAAATACAGACAGTATGATAGATCTTTCTGAGATATGACATTATCCATCCATACCAGCTTTCAACATCATGCTTCTGAGTACTCAGTGTTTTAGAGAGAGAACTTTAAAAAGTCTGTTAGAGGTAATTATTCAAAAGAGAAAAGAAGATATAAAATAGCATCCAATTTTCTGATCCAAGCATTTAAACATTTTATTTCTGCTCAGCAGGGTTTTGGCAGAAGTTGGAGACTTGTCATATCTCCATATTAAAATAGACAAGAGAATTAAAACACAATTAATAGAGAAAAACATTTTTTCCCCTCATTCAGGAAACTTGTTGATGCAGAAGTGTGTGAAATCCAAAGCATGTTGGTGAAGCATGTTAATTGGCAATTGCTTATAAATTGCTGTTTTTCCTCCTGAAAATAAATTATACCATGATAATTATCTCTGTTAAACATTTTCAAATGTATAACTGAAGTTCAAGCATATTAATATTGACATTATCATGACACATGAAGTATACTTTAAAAGGGCTAAAATACACTGTGCTTCTACTGTAATTTTGGTCTAAATATAATAAATCAGAAATTGTCCATAAGGAAGATTTCAAGACTTGTTGTATTTATTTTTATTCCACTGTGACATTGTGAAGTCTAATGATTTAATTTGAGTTTATTATTTTACTAATTTTATTAGTGAGTGTTTGTAAAGAGTCAATAGATAAGTCTGAGCTTGTGGCAAGGAAGATACTTGGTAATCTATGGTTCTAAAGCTGATAAATATAAAATGTATTTTGATCTGTGGCAAGAACAACTCCAATATCAAATATAATGAAAATCTTCAACTGATTGGCATTTTAGACAGGAGATGAACAAGAGAATTTTATTTTACAGAGAGAAATGTACTGGGAGAAACACATTATAATATCAGTGCATATTCTAGATTAGGGTAAATAGAGGGTCCTTTTCTTCCCTTAGTTACTTGAAATAATGTCTCTCTTTCTCTTTAGGAGAGGAGGTCTTAACACTTGAGAGTTATGTTTTATTGTCTCTCCTGCCCAGTCGTTAAATGTTATTAAAGGAAAAAATATTCCCAACTTGGAAATAAGCAAAAGGACAACTGGATCTTCTTCCAAGTCATGTTGGAGCATTACTTAACAGTACCACCTAAGGACTACTTAATTTTCTACATTTGCTTTTTTTTAAAATAACTTAAACAGTTTTTGACGATTCCAACAAAGACTAGTCTATTAGAAGCTTTTTAAATACACTTTAAAACAGATACTCAAAATCTACTTTGTACTCTCAGGGGTGTAAATCTCCCTGAGAAGGTGGGACAGGACTCCTGGTGATGAGCTGGGACCCAGCATCATGGGGGTTTAGAAAGCCTTCTGGACCACAACTGGGGAGAGAGAAATGGGAAAAAAATAAGTGTCAGTGGCTGAGAGATTTCACACAGAGTCCTTTCAAAAAGGAGGTCATTCTTATGCATTGTATAGATATCCCTTTTTAGTTTATGGTGTACTGGAGGGAAGTACCTGAGACTTTTGAGCTGTGTTCCAGTAGCCTTGATTCTTGAAAATGTATGTATAACTGTATAGCTCTTACAGTGTGTCTTTGTGATTGTGAAAAGCTTGTGTCTGATGCTCCTTTTATCCAGGGTATGGACAGATGAGTTTAAAAAAGAAAGGATAAGAATAAATAAAATAATAGGGGGAGATAAGGATAAAAATTGGGTAAATTGGAATACTAGTGGTCAATGAGAGGGCATGAAAAGGGCATGAGATGTATGAATTCCTTTTTTTTTTCTTTTAATTTCTTTTTCTGGAGTAATGCAAGTGTTCTAAAACTGATCATGGTGAAGAATACGCAACTATGTGATGATATTGTCAGCCATGGATTGTATAAGATGGTTGGGGTGTATTGTGTGAAAATTTCTCAATAATAATAATAATAAAATTAAAAAAAGATCAGCTTTGATAAAAAGATACAGCTATTTATCAAGATTAGTGTCTGCTTTTGTTGAGATTTTTAAAATTTATTTTCATTGTATTTTTATAGATAAATACTTGCCCTGCATCCTTATCTGCAGAACCTGGTAACCTGTAATCTCCTATAACTCTCCATAAATTCGCTATTTCTAATCATTTCTTATAAGTGATATCACATATTTGTCCTTATATGCCTTGCTTATGTCATTAAGCATAATGTTTTCAAGGTTTTTCCATGTTTTATAATGGCATTCTTCCTTATGACTGAATAATATTCCACTGTAAGTTTGTAACACATTTTCTTTATTCTTTCATTTGTTGATAGTCGCTTGGGTTGTTTCCAACTTTTGGTTGTTGTGAATAATGCTACCACAAACATTGGTGCACAAATATCTATTTGAGACCCTGTTCCCACTTTCCTTGGCATACACCTAGAAGTAGAACTGTTGAGTTTTATAGTAATTCTATATTTAATATTTGAGGAATTGCTTTATTGCTTTCCACATTAGGTGAATCATTTTACATTTTCTCTGACACTTGCAAGAGTTCCAATTTCTCTACCACCTCACAACTTCTCCAATACTTATTTTATTTTTTGTTTGTTTTAATAATAACCTTCCTTGTTGATTAGAAGTGATGCCTCATTGAGCAGTTTTGATGTGCATTTTGCTAATGGATAATGATGTTGACATATTTCATGTGCTTATTGGCTATTTGTATGTCTTCTTTGGAGAAATGCCTGATTAAGTTCTTTGCCCATTTTTTAATAGAGTTATTTGTCTTTTTGTTGGTGCATTGTAAGTATTTATTATATATTCTGGATTTAAAACCCTTATCTGATAAATGACTTGCAAATATTTTCTATCATTCTATGGATTGTCTTTTCATTTTCATGACAATTTCTTTAACATACAAAATTTTTAAATTTGATGAAAACACATTTATCTATTTTTTTGTTGTTGTTGCTCATGATTTGATGACAAATTAAGAAGACTCCATTGCCAAATTGCAGGTCATGGAGATTTATCCCTAGATTGTCTTCTAGGAGTTTTGCTCTGTTAGCTCTTATATTTAGGTCCTCGATCCATTTTGAATTGCTTTTTGTATATGGTGTGAGGTAGGTGTCTAACTTTATTCTTTTGTATGTGGATATCTGATTCTCCCAGTACCATTTATTGGAGAGGCTATTCATTCCCCACTGTAGAAAATCAGTTGGCCACAGATGTATGGATCTATTTCTGGCCTTCCACTTCTGTTCCATTGATTCATTTCCATATTTTTATGCAAATTACACTGCTTTGATTACTGTAGCTTTTTAATACATTTTGAAATTAGAAAATGTGAGTCTTTGAAACCTGTTCTTTTTCAAAATTGTTTTGGCTATCTTGGGTCCCTTGCAACTGCAAATGAATATAGGATATGTACCTTTGTTTGGGCACTGGCTACTGATTACTGAATCATACTCTGTGAATTGTTCTAACTTGTAAACTTTCATACAAGAATAAGGCAAATGGCTTCTGTTTTATAGAAAAGATAACCCCCCAAGTAATGGTTTTATTGCTATTGGACATTAATCAGTTGTGTGTTTAACTTAGAAAACGTATTTAATCACTCCTTCCCCCTACAATTAGATAAATCTCTGCTTCTCAGAAAGACTTGGAACAAACTCTATCATGTTACTAGTTAAGTAAATCTTTGTTCATGCTCATTTTATAATTGTATGCAAATCATATTTTAACATTGTTTTAACTTTTATAAAGTTTACATTTCAATAATATTTTAAGCTGCACACATTTTGGACTCCTAAACATTCCAATATATTTTAGAATGATGTACTTTTTACTTCTTGCAATTTAACAGAATTAAAAAAGAAGCTAATGTTCCTACAATTTGGAAATAGAATTAGATTTTAGGAATAGTATTGTTGTTTTCGTTTGTACTACGTAAAAATAAATAAATAAATAAAAATAGAGACCTTGCTATAACCCGTGGCCTATAAGGAGTGAGTTGCTACATGGTCTGTCATGGTAAGGCAAACTCAAGCACAGCAGAAACATTCAGCAGATGACTGCTTTATTACTTACACAGCAAAAAGGTCCAGAATAGCAAAGGAAGAGATTCCATCTGACCCATTGGTCACCCAGAGGCCAACTGCTCACATCAGGGTTTGAGAGAAGAGACCCTTTGCTGTTGGAGTGTTGAGTATTTTTATAACCATAGCAGAAGGGGGCCCAGCCACTGAGAGTTCCCACCTTGAGAGGCATTTGGAGCTGCTTGCTTCACCCTTTCAGGTTCAAGGTATCATTGAGCCTTTTCATTAGAATTAATATCTGACCCAGACTGAGAATGGAAATGTCTTCACACAACAGAAAAGGAGTTGGGGGGACAAAGGCTGGGAGATGGCCTGTAAGTTTGTTTCTGGGATTTCTCAAGTGCCTAAGATATATATATATATGTACCCATGAGAGAGCTAAATTATAATCATTGTCCTATTATTTCCTTGGTAACAGAACATGGAATCACTTTAAATGACAAACTTCCCACTTGCATGGAAAATAAGACATTCCAGCAACCTGCCTTATGTATTTGTGAAAAACATTATATCAAATAGAACAATATTAAGAGTTTAGACTAATACCAGATAAATTGTAAAAAGTTAATAAGGTTTTGTTTCCCTTCCCTTATATGATCTTTTGTTTTCCATTCCTTTTGGCTTCATTAAATTCCCTTGTTCATAAAATCCAATTGTATTTTAATATTTTATTAATCATAGGACTGAAAAAAAGTTTTAATAATTTAGAAAAAGTGTATATATAACAAATTAATACTTCATGGGAATACATAATATACACCTCCTAACTGAAACACACAAAAATAATTGGTAAGAAAATGATCTTTTTATCTTAGACTCTGAATAGTACTTTAAACTATATTTTCCTTTTCATAAATTCACAAAGTAAAATGTATAGTATGGTGCAAGCTATAATCAATAGAAGAATAGTTAAAAGATACAATTACCATAGGAGAAAGGTATGCCTAGCTTTTCAATGATAAAAATTGTTAAGACATTAAAAAAGTGTACATCAATGCCTTAATATATTGTTGTAACGATGGTTAATGGAATCTACTTCCCTCTAATAATTAATGCAGTAGCTACAAAAACACCTGTGCAGGACAATGTCAATCAGTTAGTGTGTTGTTTTTTGTGTAAGATGGAGTTGTCTTATCACACTATAACAAATCTTATATGAACCAACTATTCTCTTAATGCATTTCCAAATTGGAGGGAGTTTAAATGAGAAGCAGTAAGATTGAGTAAATCAAGACACAAAGGAAATGTCTCACCTGAATTCCTATCTGAATATTATGCTGAAGTTCCATTCAGAATATCCTAGAAACACCAAATTTATTCAGGTGATTGTGAAATTGGAAAATATTCTTTCTAGATGAATAAAAAGATATACTTTAAAAGTTTTAATTACTTACTTATTTTATTGTTTAGTTGTTAGATAATAGTGTTGTCTAGCCAAAATATTGTCATGATTTTGTCTGCCAGAGCAAGCGATGTGATGCTGAATACTAGTTATTTTGTTAAATCAATATAATGACATAATATCAAGTGCCAAATTCGTGTCATGGTCCCCTTATATTTCTGTTTAACAGAAAGCAATATGCATTTATAGATTCAAAAAAAAATGGAGAAACTCAGACTTTTGACCTTGAAAGGAAAGAAGAAATGGAATAACAAAAAAATAATAAAAGGAATTTTCTTTTATGGGCATTAATATGAAGGCAGAAATTGTCCCAGCATTTTCAGGGGGCACAGAATCAACCAATCATTATTGCTACAGTTTGCTATAGCAGTGCTTATATATGCTTTAGACATCAGAGAGGATCGAGGGTTCCTTGAATCTAAGTCAATACTGAACAATGTCTCTGTGCATCTGACACATTATTGACTTGACCTGTAAGGAATTCATTTGCGTATGTTTTGCGTGTTTGTGTGTTTGTGGTGGAAGAAATTTGGAATGGGGATACTGGGAATAAGCAGGACAGCATTTTGTCTCAGTTTTCTGTGATGAGAGCAGGTATGGGTAGAAGATGAGGGTCAGTTTCTTTCACAAATGCATGAGGATTTGTAGCTACTGCATTAATTATTAGAGGGAAGTAGATTCCATTAACCATGGTTACAACAATATATTAAGGCATTGATGTATACTTTTTTAATGTCTTAACAATTTTTATCATTGAAAAGCTAATTACATGACTAAGGCATACCTTTCCCCTATGGTAATTGCATCTTTTAACTATTCTTCTATTGCTTATAGCTTGCACCATACTATACATTTTACTTTGTGAATTTATGAACAGGGAAAGTGATGAGGTAAAAGCAGGACTGAAATAGGGCTCAGAAGCATGTATCTGATTGACTCACAGAGTGATATTATTGATGGAAATGAAAAAAATCTGGATGGTGAATTGGTTCATTGTTGGAATTAGAATGTAGGTTTAGATTTAATTACCTTGACTATGAGGTGATTGAATGAAATCTTGTAAAAAATGTGTGTAGTTTCAAAATGGTTCCTTCATTAAAAACATTTTTAGTAAGTTTCCCCTGTAGGTTTATTGATTTTGATGTATTCTTTTGTATTTTTGAGATTCCTTGCTAAATATGTTTAGAAACGGTCATTGTAACTTGGAATAGAAAACTGGAGATAAAGATATATGTAACACAGATCATTTATATAATGAAGGAAACAGAAACAACTTGTTCTGGAATTTATGGGGTGATACATGAGGAAATAATTTCTCTGTTATGGATTAAATATTTACAAAATGTGACTTTAAAAACAAAAGGATTGTATTATAAATAGGTGATATGCATTTTTTTTAAATGAGAAAGAAAATTTAACAGAAGAGCTCAAAGTGTTATTCTTTAGATGGTAGGCTTGCAACACATAACAATGGGAAGCAATGTAATCCATGGAAAGAACTGCAAATTCTACCTTTGATCCTACCTAAAAGCAAGAGTCTAGCAAAATGGCACAGAGATGGAGTTTGATAGTGTTGGAGAGAACATCGTATTTCTTAATAAGAAACAAAGAGTAAATACGTGGACTGAACAGGAGAGATGCATGAGCTCATCAGCATTTAGAAAAGAACAGAAGCAATTTCTAATGAATGATTAAAGAATATAATGATCCGTGCTCAATTTTATTTTATATTTCGAGACTGTAACTTGTTGTCCCTCCTTTGTGTCTTCTATGACTACCATTCCCTCCAACTTACCCAACCTTTCAGATTCCTTAATTTTACCCAAATTTAAACCAAATGGCACTGTTTTCCCTGCATATCCAACCAAATGCAAACTTAAATTGAAAAAAGAATTCATTTGTAGCATTTCTTTCTACTCTAACATATGCTTATACATATGGTGCCTTGATAAAATAGAATGCTCCTTTGTTATTGGAAATCAGTGACATTATGGTCCATCGAAGCTACAGAATCACGTGGCTCCCCAGCAGTGGCCTGTTTCTTGACATTAGCAATGACAAAATGATAAATTGTGATCCAGGGCTTAAGACTGACCAGGCCAACGTGATAAGAAGTTAAAGGGAATAAATTACTAATTAGAAATGGAGGTTTTAGATTGAGCTGTATTATAAAATTGAAACTTAAATTTCATTGGGATTTACTGTTATCACTTAATGGTCTAAAGTTACTTAAATTCCTTTTTGGCATTTCTCTGCACATTAAAGATAATATGACTGCAATTCATCTTTGGGTAATCTGAGAAAGTAAAATAATTATACTCTCATCTTATATTTTTATATTAATTTTCCTTTAAGCATGGTTTTTTAAAATGGAGCTGCCATTTATGTGTTTTCTTTAAGCAGTTACTGTCATAATTCTGGTTGGAGCATGGCATTTCCCCCCACCTCCAAGAAGACCTTTAAACTGACCAGGACCACACTGATATTTTAAATTCAAATTTTCATTGATTTTTTTACAATTTCTCTTAAATAAAATATTCTGAATTTCTCAAAAAACATATATATTATAGATTTTCAGATTGAAACCGGTAAAATTAAAAATTATGAAGGAGAATTACCATTTGTCAACTGCCTGTCACATGCCAGGCACAGCACTACTGTGTTATATTAATTGATTCATTCAATCCTATTAAAAATATGATAAGCATGCACTTCCTGAAAAACAAACAAGCAAAACAAACAAAAAACTCAACAAACGGTGCTACAGTAAGGGGATACTTACATGAAAAAATAATGACATGTGACCCCGCCATACAGCATACAAAAGAAAAGACAAGAAAAATATCTTAAAGAAGAGGGCTTTTTCCCCCATTTATAGGTGAAAAAGCTGAAGCAAAGAGACTGATATAACTGAGATCAGGCAAAGGGAGCTAGAAGCAGAGCACAGTTAAAAGCCATATTACTTTGACCCTAAAGCCACTCTATGACATCAGTATGGAAAATATCCCTTTCATGTCCAATTCTTCCTTGCATATTAGATCTGCACTGAAAAAAAAATGTGAGAAGGTCACCTGGGCATGGATTCCATTCCAATATGTCAGAACTGATATGAATCAATATGTCTATAATCTTTATGCATTTCAGATATAAAATTATATGATTTTATGTATAAAATAGAACTTATTTTTATTTTTAATTTGAAAAGTTGTAGTTTTTACAGAAAAATCATAAAAATATTACAGTGTTCCCATTGTTGACACTTTGTATTAGAGTGGTACCTTTGTTACAATTGATGAAAGAATATTAAAATAGTGCAGTTAACTGTAGTACATAGTTCACATTAGCCATCTTTTCCCCATATATCATCCTCTTATTAACATCTTATGTTAGTGTGGTACATTATAATTCAAGAAAGGACATTTTCATACTTGTGCTATTAACTACAGTCTGTTGTTTACAATAGTTTTCACTGTTATACAGTCCAATGTTTAATCTTTTAATTTTTATTCAAGTAACATATACAATGTAAAATTTCCTTTTTAACCACATTCACCTCTTAATTACAATCACAATAATGTGCTACCATCACCATCCATTTCCAATCTTTTGAGATTAAACTAAATAGAAATCCTGTACGAATTAAAAATATACTCCCCATTCTCTAAACCCAGTCAAGCCCCTGGCAACCTATATTCCAGATTCAAACTCTGTGAGTTTGTTTATTGTAATTAGCTCATATCAGTGAGATCATACACAATGTGTCCTTCTGTGCCTGGCTTATTTCACTCAGCATAATGTTTTCAAGGTTCCTTCAGGTCGTTGCATGTATCAGGTCTTCATTCCTTTTTACTGCTGAATAATGTTATTCAGCTGAATATTATCACTGAATATTATTCTGCAGTGATAATTGGCTTTTCCATTTCTTCAAGTCTGGCTTATGGAATTTTGACTGAATTTGTATTAAATCTTTAAATTGCTTTGAATAGACTTGACATCTTAATGATATTTAGTCTTCCAATCCATGAACATGGAATGTCTTTCTATTTATTTGTCTTCTTTGATTTCTTTTAGCAGTGTTTTGTGGTTTGCTGTGTTCAAAGCCCTATACATCCTTGGTTAGATATTTGATTATTTCAGTTGCTATTGTAAATGGAGTACTTTTCTTTGTTTTGTCCTCAGATTGCTCATTACTAGTGTATAGAATCACTAGTATTGAATTTGTTTATAAATGTATAGAATTTTTTTATAAGCTTTGTTGTAGTTTTTCTTGGACTTTCTGTATATAAGATCATGCTATCTGCAAACAGTGGAAGTTTTACTTCTTTCTTTCTTTCCAATTTGAATGCTTTTTATTTATTTTTCTTGCTTTATTGTTCTCACTAGTATTTCCAGTATTAACAGTGGTGACATTGGGCATCCTGGTCTTATTCCAGATCATACAGGGAAAACTTTCAGTCATTCACTGCTTAGTAGGATGCTACCTCTGAGGTTTTCATATATTCCCTTTATCATGCCGAGGATGTTTTCTTCTATTCTTTTTTTCCTAAGAGATTTCAACAAGAAATGCTGCTGCTGTATTTTGTCATTCATTGCATCAACTAGCATGATCATGTGTTTTTTCCCGCCTTTCATTGTGCTAGTTTGATGTCTTACATTAATTGCTTTTCTGATGTTGAACCAACCTTGCATGTCTGGGATAAAACCCATTTGATCATGGTACCTAATTCCTTTCATATGCTGTTGGATAAGATTGCAAATATTTTGCTGAGGATTTTAGTATATAAATCCATTAGAGAGATTTGTCTGTAATTTTCTTTTCTTGTAGTATCTTTATCTGGTTTGTTATTAGGGTTATGTTGGTCTCATAGAATAAATTAGGTAGTGTTCCCTCCTCTTCGAATTTTTGAAGGTTTGGCATTAAGGTTTGCAGGATTGGCATTAATTCTTCTTGGGATAATTTATAGAATTCATCTGTGAATACATCTGGTCCTGGGCTATTCTTTGTTTGGAGGTTTTTGGTGACTGATTCAATTCCTTCTTGTAATTGTCTGTTGAGGTCTTCTATTTCTTCTTGAGTCAGTGTGTTTCTAGGAATCTCTCCATTTCATCTACTTTGTCTAATTTGTTGGCTGATAGTTGTTCATAGTATCCTGTTATGATGCTTTCTATTTCTGTGAAGCCAGTAGTAATCCTCCTTTCATTTCTGTTTTTATTTATTCACATCTTCTCTGTGGTTAAAATTTTCCTACCTGCTTTATAGATTATTTTTCTTTTTCTTTGATTCAACATTTATGGAATACTTCTCCAGTCTCTAGCATCCTCCAATGTTCTAAGCAAGTAGGATTTGTCCTTTTATCAGCTGAGTCTGAAGAAAGACTTTTCCAGGGGATGTATTAAGTCACCATATTAATTACATCCCTCTCCAGAATGCTTTTATTTTGGTCTTTTTTCCACTCAAGTGCTCCAGAGACTATTTCATAATATCCAAATTATCCAGCTAGTAGTTATCTGACTGCACACTACTTATGCCTTAAGCACCATAGCCATGGATATGAATAGATGGCATATTATAAAAAATTAATTCCATGTATTTAACCATTAGGTTATTGAACTTCTGTAGTTTGCACACATTTACCTAATATAAACACATTTCCTATGACTATTGTGAAATACTGGTGTACAAACTGACAAAAAAAGAAAATAATGAAAATAAAGATTCTGTTACAGTGTGCATATGACTCAATGGATCTTCTTTTTCTACTTAATTGGCATTTCATTAGGTCATTGCACTATCAAACTATATAGTACTACATATTATTGATAGTCACAGAAGAGTTAGGATGGCAAATCTGTGTATCCGAACACTCTCCAATTGCAGCTGCTTGTAGTGCTGGCCAGAGAGATCCCACGCAATTTGTGTTGTTCCCTACAACACCTGCATCTCTGCTCTTTCTAGTTTAGAGGGCATCTGACTTCTACACAGGATTTTGAATGAATGTTTTGGGTACAGCAATTATGTCCAAACTGAATATTCTCTAGAGAGTAGAAACCAATTGATAAGGATACAAAGTAAGCACTGAAGTGCAAAAGCAGATTAAAAAGTAGGATACTCATTTTAATCTTGCAATAACCATCACTTATTTTCTTTTTCTAGATGTTTAGCTTATTGCAGAGTATGTGACTTTTTTCTGAACTGAATGTTTTTCTATTTAGCAAATGGAGTACTATAAGCACTTTAATATAATGAGCATACAAAAAATAATGTACTCTGAAGAATGGAGGATATTAATGTTTGTTTTATGGTTAAAACAATAGACATCTATTTTTGTAAATCACTACCTCTTTTTTAAAATTCATAGTAGATCATTTTTAATAAGTATTTATATCTGATGAATGATAAATATACTTTTAGTAATCATTATCAAATTTTAAGTGCTAAAGATTCCATGTGGTCTCTTAAATTAGTGTATCAAAAGGTATCCTAAATTTGAAACTTTAAAGCAAATTAAATTGCATCTATGGATGCATACAGCAGAGAAAAATTAAAATATCAAAGTAATTGTACTTATATCTGGATTCCAGAATGGAATTAATTTAGGTTTTCAAAAATTACCATGTGATTTTATTAATATAAGAAAAAGAAAAAAAATGAAGCAAATGTAGTGCAGTACATTGTGGTTTAGAGGTCTACACTTCATTTTGGCAAGCAAGGGAAACAGACTGTGAGTAAAATGACTGCTGTTATTCTTTAGTAATTGCTTCAAATGCAATTTCTTAATTGGTAATCCTATTTTATCTCTTACAGAGAAGTATTTATTTTCTCCATTGTCTTTACCTTATTTAATATAGTACATAAACACTATTGAAAGATTTCCCTTCTATACATCCATTCAGCTAATCTTTCTCATCATTTAAAACTTCTCTTCCAAACCTAATTGCTTAAGAGCTTATATGAATTTAATTAAAGAGAAAAAATAAATTCTCAAATAAGCAAGTCCTGGAAGCTTCACCATGTCAAGTATTTCAATTATATTAAATTAAAGCAGTCTGAAGAATAGATAGTCTGTACAGCTCTCCTCTTAATTATAGGTGCTGATGAAAAATAAAAAGGTAACCTTTTAAAATTGAAATGAACAGATATTTTTCCATTGAACTTAAGTATTCCATCGTGCTAAAAATTAGTCATTTTAGTTAGAAAATAGAGTCCTACAATTTGATTTGATTTGATTCCTTTAAAAATAATGTGTAAATGGAAAAAATAAAATGTGCCTATAAAAGATGAAATTGAAGAGAATTTAGAGAGAAATATTATTTAAAAAATCGCTTAAGGAAGAGTTTCATTGAGAAGGAAGCACTCTATTGTAAACTCTGTCAATAAGAATATTGCAAATAACCCAGATAAATACAGAGTCATAATATCTTTTATGGAGTCTAAATATGATATTTCATATTTTAAAGTATTAAATATGTGAATGTTGAAATTACCTTAACATGGAACCTCAAATCCTGCCTGAAATGTAGATGCAGTGAGAATGTGTGGGTTGGAAGACATTGCTTGATATCGATGCTACATGAACTCTGTAAATACTTAGGCATGCTTATGGAACTTCTCTTTGGAGAACTGTTTATTTAAATACACAACTATAAAAAATGTCATCTTAAAGTCCTACTGCCTATGTCTGTATTTAAATACAGTTTTAACCTTCTCGGTTTCCCCCTCCTTTTTGATGTTTGCTCTTTCTGTGGAGGACAAGGAAACTTTAGAAATAAAACTAAGAAATGAAGTAAGACTTTCTCTCTCAAACTCTATTCAGGAGGGTGGGCCACAGTGGCTCAGCAGGCAGAGTTCACACCTGCCATGCTGGAGACCCAGGTTGGATTCCTGGTACCTGCCCATGTAAAAATAAATAAATAAATAAATAAAAGAACAGAAAAGTTTATTTATGAATTTAAAAAAAAATCCTTCAGTTTTTGATCTAAATATATTTCTCATGTGGAGTAGACATGTGTTCGTTAGATGCATTCTCACTTGATTGAGACTTGTTGAAAATTCTTCCTCCTCTTGGTTGATATTTGTGCATACTGACATGGCTGTTTCATTGTTTCCCTTCCCTATGCTTTGATTTATTTACCTTGGTTTATTGCACCTCCTAGAATATCTAGTACAGTGTTGAATTAAAATGATAATGGGATTTTTTTCTCTTATTAGAGATATCAAAGGGAAGACTTTCAGGGTCTGACGCTTAAGTACAGTGTGCACGCTAAGTATTTTGGATATACCTCTTGCCAGATAAAGGGCATTTATTTCATTCTGAGCATGTTAAAGGATTGTAACAAAAAATCATTATTTTCTATCAAATATGCCGTTTTACCCCAGTAGCTATTGACAGTGTCTTATGAATTTTCTTTTTCAATATTTCAGTGTGGTTAGGTGAGTCTTATAAAACAACCTGGGTGTCCTAGATTAAACAAACTTAGTCATGAATTATTGTAGTCACATAAGAGTTATTCATGAAAGTCTATAATTTTCTGTTCCAGTAGTGTTTTGTCATGTTTTTGTGTCAAGGTTTTCCTAGTCTCATAAAATATTTTGAGAGGTGGTTCCTCTTCCTGTACTTTATGAAAAGTTTGTTTAAGTATAGTATTATTTTGATTCCTATGTGTTTCTAGAATCCATCAGTGAAAGTATCTAAACTCTTAGTTTTCTTTGTGGAGACGTTTGGATAACAAATGTAATTTTTTGAGAGTTTTTGGATTATTCGGATTTTAATTTCGTCTAATCTCAATTGGGATACTTTACTTTTTTCAAGAAATTTGTTCATTATTCTAAATAGCCACTTTTCAACTTATAGGCATGAAATTGTTTACAGCATGACTGTCACTTTTAATAACTTTAGATTCTGTAGTAATAGCATCTATTTCAGTTTCAATCCTGATATTGATAACCTGTGTTTACTTTTTCTTAATGAATTTTGTGAGAGATTTATAAATGTTATTAATATTTTCAAATAACTAGATTTGGGTTTGTTAATTTTTCTTTTGGGATATATTTCAATGATTTCTGATTTTATTTTCCTGTCTACTTACTGTGGCTATAATTTGGTTATTTATTTCTACTTTTTAAAGGTGTAGCTTTAGCTAATCTTGATTTTTGATAAACCATTATAAAGCTATAAACACAATGTTAGTTGCAACCCATGCATTCTCAAATAATATATTTTATCATCATTCAGTTTGAAATATTTTCTAACATTACTTGTGATTTCCTCCTTGACCTAAGAGTTTATTAGAATTATACTTTCTATACTTCCTAATATTTGTAGCTTTCCAGAGAAGTTTTTGAAATTCATTTCTCATTTAATTCCTCAATGGTCAAGTAATATACTTTGGAAGACCTCATCTTTTAAAATTTATTGGAACTTGTTTTATGTCTTTGAATATCATATCTTATGAATGGGTATGTACTTAAGTATATATTCTACATGTACTTAAATATCTATTCTCCAATAGGGTACAGTATTCTCTAAATAAAAATTAGGCCAAGTTTATTGAAAGGGTCATTCAAATCTCCTACATACTTTTTGTTTGTTTTTCCTCCCTCTACTTATCCTATTACAAAGAAAGGGAAGATACAAATCTCTGACTATGATTTAGGAATTATTTTCTTCTCTCTAAGGTTCTGTCAGTTTTTTGTTTCATGTGTTTTGAATATTATTAGTTTTCTACATATTTATAATTGTTATAGCTTCCTGCTATATCAATCATCTTAAAATTTATTATTCATGTTTACCCACACAAGTTTTAGTCATCTTCATTCATTCTGTGCATCTGAATTACCACTTGTGTGATTTATTTTCAGACTAAAGAAACTTCTTTAGCATTTATTTTAGTGCACCTCAGCTAACAATGACTTCTCTCAGTTTTTGTTTATATGAACATGTTATATGTTAGCTAGATATCCAATTCTATTCTTGCAGCTTTGTTTTCTTCTCTTTCAGTGTTTTAAAGATATCATTTTATTGTATTCTGGCTTCCTTTGTATTCTGAAGGGAAGGCAGTAGTCAGTTCCATTATGGTTCTACTATACATCATGCCTCTGTCTCTGGATGCTTTGAAATATTCTCTTTATCTTTTCATGTCAGAAATTTGAATATAATATACCAAGGTAGTATTTTATTTGTCTAATTTTCTTTGTTTTTATCCAGTTTTGGTTGAGCTTCTTGGATCCATATTCCCCACAGTTGGGAAATTGTAGCTAATAGTTAAATATTTCCTACAATTTTTTTCTTTCTCTCGCTCTTCATAAAGTTACATATATATTTGCCTGTTTGGCATTTTTATGCAGATCTCTGGTAACCTGTTAAATTTTCTTTATTACTTCCTCATTTTGCTCTTCAGCTGGAAAAATTTCTGTTTATCTGCCATCGCTTTTATGGACACTTTCTTTTGCTGTCTCCAGCTTGCTGCTGTCAATCCAATGAAGTTCAATTTCATTTAAATTTTCAATCATACGGTTTCTATTGTTTCTTTTGTTTTATGTGTTTTCAACTTTCTGCTGAAATTCTTCTTTTGCCCAGTCTTTATGCCTATATATTTTTTAAGTCCTTGATCCTATTTATAACATCTGATTTACAACCCTTATTGATTTATCAGACCAGTTTTTATTGACAGCTCTTTTTTCTTTTTCCTTAAGTTTTGTCACATTTCCCTGTTTTTATGTCTGGCTTATTTTTAATTACATTCAGGACAATAAAATGATATATTAAAGACCCTCTGGATTCTCCTTTATCCCTCTGAAGAGCGTTCATTTTGTTTTCCTAACAGGTATATAACTAGGCTGGATTCAAATTCCAAACTGTCCTGCCTTAAGCACAGATAGAAAACTTTGCTCTGTTTTTTGCACCCCCAGTTGTAAGCTTATTTACATAGGGATCGGCCCTGTGCAGCCATAGCTCAAAATGAAAGATGCTGAAGGCATTCAGACACAGAAGGAGGCAAGAATTCGTTAGAAAATGCCTGATGAGAATATATTACTTAAGTATTGGAAACAGGGGTCTTAGGAAAAAATCTCTATCACTGTATCCCAGATAAAGATAATATGTCAAAGCTAAGGCAATGGACTGACGTCCAAGGGAAATGGCAAAGTAGGAGACTCCAAGACTCAATCCTTCCACCAGAACGACTATTAAATAGGCAGGAAGTGTCTGAAACAACTATTTTGAAACTCCTGAGCCAGAAGAGCTCTGCATAGTATGCAGAGTAGAGTACAAGAAGAGGTTGATCAATTGCAGTAAATTACTGCAAACTGCTCTTTCTGTATGGCTACACCCATCCCCCAATGTCCCATCTCATGGCAGGCCACCTTGGGTCAGTCCATGGCTAAGAGAAAGGATGACAGAAAGGGTCATAATAAACCTGTTCCTCAAGAATAAGGGTGGGAACAGCCTGTCACTGATCATGGTTTACGATTAGGAAATCTGGATGCTGGTTCCTGTCTCTGAGGGCAGCTCTTGTTTCAACCCTCTCCGGCCAAAGGAGGTAGCAGCCAGGCATTGTTTCAATGCTCCCCCCACAGGAGTGAAGGCAGTGGAGATGTAAAGACTTCCTTAGAGCTGAGAGGCAGCTCAAGGGCTGCATTTCCTGAGCCGGCCAGGCTGGGAAAGTCCTCCTGGGATGATCCTCCTAGAATTATCTTCCAGGCAAAAGCAGCATGAGACAACAAAAGGAGCATAAAAAACTATAGCAACAGACAATCAGAGGCAAAGGTTTGTTAGCTTCAATTGCCCAGAGAGGGGCTTTTGTCCCCTGGAAAACAGAGGGAACAAACAACTCCTGTAAAGAGGGGAACTCCAAAACAACTAACAAGAAAAAGCCCAGCACAAGGCAGAGGACCAGTAAGACAGGGAAACCCTTCCACCTGCATTCGCCTTGGGCACACCTTCCTGATAGGAGGGCTGAAGCTCAAGACAATCTTTGTCTATCACCAGCTGATTACAAAACTAAGAAATACACATCCCAGGAAGTAAAGCTCAGATTTAACATTTTAAAATATCAAAATGTACAGAGTATAACAAAAGGTACAAGACAAACAAAGGAACAGCAAATGATGGACTTTTCAAAGGAAGAGGATAAAAATCCATTAAAAACCAACAAAGAAGGGAAGTATATGGACATACCAAAGAAAATATTTAAAAAATGATTTTAAAATGCTCAAGAAGATGAAAGAAAGTACAGAGTGAGAACTAAAGGATACTAGAAAAACAATGAATGAACAATATGACTGTCTAAGTAAAGAGATAGAAATTTTTAAAAGGAACCTAACAGAACTACTAGCTTTGAAATGAACTGAAATGAAAAATACCGAGTTGGACATCAAGAGCAGGTTGGTGCTGGCAGAAGAAAGAATCTGTCAATGTGAAGATAAAGCACTTGAAATGTCAGGCTGACTGAGGAGCAGAAAGAAAAAAATGATAAAAATAAAAATAGCCTAAGAAACTGCTGGAACACCATCAAACACATATATACATTATGGGACTCATGGAAGGAAAAGAAAGACAGAAATGGGCAGAAGATATATTCAAGGAAATAATGACAGAGAGTTTCCCAAATATAACAAAACGTGAATATGCACATCCAAAAATGTCAGAGAACACCAAACAGGATAAACATGAAGAAAGAAATAAACTATTAAATATAAAGGATAGGATTGAAGTCTAAAATCTGCAGGGGAAAAGCAGTATACTATCTATAAGGAAGTCCCAATAAGATTGAGTACAGATTTCTCATCAGGAATCAGAGGCAAGAAGGCAGTGGACTAAGATTCCTAAATTGCTGAGGAAAACAAGCTGGAGCCAAGAATTTTAAAACCAGTGGGACTCTCTTTTAAAACTGAGGGAGAAATTAAAACATTCTTGAATAATCAAAAACTGAGATAGTTCATCACTACTAGACCTGAGTTACAAGCAATGCTATGTGGAATTCTTCAGACTGGAATGAAAGAGCATAAAACAGTGATTCAAATCAGAATGAGGAAATAAAGACATTTGTTAAAGTAACCATTTGGGCAATCATACATGCCAGAATTATTGTATTGTGTTGTTTGACATTTAAATAAACTCCTTACTTTCTAGAGATGCTAAAATGCAAATGTATAAAAAGTAATGACAGATCCAGGTTTTTGAACATTCAGTGTACAAGATATAAGTGGTAATAAGTACAAAAAAAGGATGAGAAGACAGAGGGGAATAGGAAAAGTGCATGCACATGCTATTGAAGTTAATTTGGTAAAAAGCAAAATATAATTGCATATATCTAGATGCTAAATTTTAAACTCATAGTAACCACAAGGAAAGCAGATGAAAAATAGATGTAGATAGAAATTAGAACGCACTCAATATGGTACAAAACAAGTAAGCAAATAGATACAAAAGTAGGCTTTAATGAAAGTGAGGAACCAAAAAGACCTAAGACTTACAAATGGCAGAAGAACTTCTGGTATTATCAGTGTGATTTTTTAAACTTCTTAAATTGTATAATATAACATATATACAAGGCAAAGAAAGAAGAAAGCAATAGTTTTCAAAGCAGTGGTTACATGACAGATCCCAGAGTTTGTCATGGGCTACCATATGATCCTCTCAGATTTTTCCTTCTAGCTGCTCCAGAATATAGGAGACTAGAAGGAATTAATATTCTTTTAACAACACAACTGCCTTTTTTTTTCTTTTTTGTGAAAAATAACGTGTATGTAAAAAAGCAATTAATTTGAAAGCACAGACCAACAATTAGTTGTAGAAGAGATTTCAGAGTTTGTTAGTACAATTCCCCAATTTTAGGTTTTACTTCTAGCTGCTCAGAGATACTGGAGTCTAAAAGAAATACCAATTTAATGATTCAGCAATCATATTCATTTGTTAAACTCTACCTTCTCTGTATAACTCCACCATCACCTTTGACCTTTCTGTCCCACTCTTTAGGGGTATTTGGGCTATGGCCATTCTAACTTTTTCATATTGGAAGGGGCTGTCACTAAGATGGAGAAGAGAGATGGAACTATCTGATGTTCTGAAGAGGCTGGGCCTCTAGGTTTCAGGACTTATCTGGTCCAGGGACCCATCTGGAGGTTGTAGGATTCTGGAAAATTACCCTAATGCATGGAATCTTTATAGAATCTTATATATATCCCTAGATATTCTTTAGGATTGGCTGGAATGGTTTTGCTTAGGGTTTGACAGATTGTGATAGGCAGCAATGTCTAACTGAAGCTTTTGTAAGAGTGACCTCCAGAGTAGCCTCTTGACACTATTTGAACTCTCCCAGCCACTGATACTTTATTAGTTACACTTCTTTTCCCCCTTTAGGTCAGGATGGAATTGTTGATCCCATGGTGCCAGGGCAGGAGTCATTCCTGGGAGTCATTTCCCACACCACCAGGGAGACATTCACCCCTGGATAGGGGGCAGAGCAATGATTTAACTTCCAGAGTTGGGCTTGGACAGAGTGAGGCTGCTTCTGAGCAACAAACGAGGTCCCCCAGAAGTAACTTTTAGGTATACCTATAGGTAGAGCCTAAGCTTCTCCATTGCCTACACAAGCTTCACAAGAGTTAGCCTCAAGGTCAAGGGCTTGGCCTATTGCTTTGGGTGCTCCTAATGCTTGGCACAGTGTCAGGGAATTCCCTGATGGTATAGTTTAATAGTTCCATATTCTTTCTCCCATCCCTAAAGGGATTTTGCATACTTTTTGTTTATCTGCTTAATATATTCTAAAATGTATCCAGGCATTGCATTAAGCTATGCAGGATTAAAGGCTCTCATTCTTATTCTGGGCCCACTGTGTTTCAGATGTTCAATGAGCTATCAAGGCAGGTTGAGTTAGATTATGTGCTACAGAAAATTTAGGTTCTGGACAAAATAAAACTTTCTTCCTTTGTTCTCAAAGAGTAAGTGAAGTTCTAAAATATAGACAATGTTTCCTTATCCCTGTGTTCTGAATTACTTTAATGCTGACCTGATCAGCTTCATTTTTATATCTGAAAACCAGGTTTTAGTTGTATATAAAACAGTCTCTCAAAATTCAGAAATAATAATTACTCCTTTGGACTAAATGTGTCTGCTATAAGACTTTATAATCTAAGCCCTGTATCCTTAAAAGCATTTTCTAAAGAAGACCATACAATAATTGCTCTTTTGTTTCTGGCTTACTTTGCCTCATCAAATGTCCCACAGGTTCATTCACATCACTGCATACCTCACTACTTCATTCCTTTTTGTAGCAGCACAATATTTGATCATCTGTATACACCATCCTTTGCCAATTTACTTCTCTGTCAGTGCATCCTTCAGCCACCTGCATTCATTAGGCTTCATGTATAATTTCCAAAGTCCACAGTCCATCAACACTCTCAATTTTATGTAATTTCATTGTTCCCAAAAGAAAGATAACCAATAAACACACCCTCACCAAATAGGAAATCTAAACCTCCCCCTAACTCTTGTCTCTCCCCCCATTATTTACTCTTGCTGTTGCTGTGGTACTGCTGATGTTTTCCTGTTAAACATAGCCCATAGCATGCAATAGAGGTTTCCCCCCTGTACCCTGGACTTAAACACTCTTTGTAAAAAATCATACCTTTGAAGTAGTTCTTGCAAGAACTAATTTCTATTTCTAGTGTTAATCAGTGGGACACATTGGTCTATACGACCCTTTCAATTTTGTTCACCTTCAATATGGAAATATATATACTTATAGACCTCTGCTAGAGAACCACCCTTCTTTCTTTTTATTCCCTTACATGTAAGTTCACCCTCATTAGCTAACCATTCATCCATCTCTAGCTTCTGTGTATCTCTAGGTCCCCTATATTCTGCCTTATAAGCCTCTGATTATACCTTTACCATGGTCATAAAAGTGGAGTCATACAGTATCTATCCTTCTGTGTTTGGCTTGTCTCATTCAGCATTGTGTTGTCAAGACTCATCCGTCTTGTCATGTGTTGCATAATGTTCCATCACATGTATATACCACATTTTAATACACTCATCTGTTGATAGGCATTTGGATTGTTTCCATCTTTTGACAATTATGAATAATGCTGCTATGAACATTGGAGTGCAAATGTCTATTTGTGTTACTGCTTTCAGCTCTTCTTGGTTTATACCAAGTAGTACTACTGCTGGGTTATAGGGCAACTCGGTATTTGGTTTCCTAAGGAACCACAAAACTGTCTTCTATAGAGGCTGTAACATTATGCATTCCCACCAGCAGTGCATAAATGTTCCAATTTCTTCACATTCTCTCCAACATTTATAGTTTCCTGTTTGTTTAATAGCAATCATTCTTATAGGTGTGAGGTGGTATCTCATTGTAGTCTTGATCTGCATTTCCCTTATATTTAGTGAAAATGAGCATCTCTTCATGTGCTTTTAAGCCATCTGTATTTGCTCTTCAGAAAAATGCCTATTCATATCTTTAGCCCATATTATAATTGGGTTGTTTATTCTTTCGTTGTTGAGTTGCATGATTTCTTTATGTAAACAGAATAATAAAGCTTAGTCCTATGTGGATTTCCAAATATTTTTTTCCCATTGAACTGACTGCCTCTTCACCTTTTTGACTGTCTTTCGAGGTGCAGAAGCATTTGATTTTGAGGAGTTCCCATTTATCTATTTTTTCTTTCGTTGCTTGTGCTTTGGATGTAAAGTTTAGGAAGCTACCTCCTATTACGAGGTCTTGAAGATGTTTCCCTACATTTTCTTCTAGAAACAATATGGTTCTGGTTCTTATATTTAGGTGTTTGATCTACTTTGAGTTAATTTTTGTATAGGGTGTAAAGTAAGGGTACTCTTTCATTCTTTTGCCTACTGATTTCCAATTTTCCCATACACATTTATTGAAAAGACTATTTTGTTCCAGTTCAGTGGATTTGGGGGCCTTGTCAAAAGTCAGTGGACCATAGATTTGGTAGTCTATTTCTGCATTCTCAATTCCATTCCTTTGGTCAATACTTCTGTCTTTGTGCCAGTACCATGCTATTTTCACCACTGTGGCTTTATAATAAGTTTTATACTCAGGAAATGTTAAAGCTCCCACTTTGTTCTTCTGTTTTAGGATGCTTTCAGCTATTCAGGGTCTTTTTCCCTTCCAGATGAATTTAGCACCTAGCTTTTCCAAGTCTTCAAAGTGGGTTGTTGGAATTTTGATTGATACCTCGTTGAATGTGTAGATCAATTTGGGGAGAATTAACATCTTAATTGTGTTTAGCCTTCCTGTCCATGAGCAGGAAACGTCTTTTCACCTATTTAGATCTCCTTTGATTTCTTTTAGCGATGTTACATAGTTTTCTGGGTGCAAGTCCTTTACCTCCCTAGTAAAGTTCATTCCTAAGTACTTGAATCTTTCAGTTGCTATTTTGCATGAAATTTTTCCTTAACTGACTCCTCAGGTCATTGCTTATTTGTAGAAATGTTGCTGATTTTTGCACATTAATTTTAAATCCTGCCACCTTGCTGAGTTTATTAGCTCAAGCAGCTATGTCATAGATTTCTCAGGATTTTTCAAGTACCATGTCATCTGCAAACAATGAAAGATTTACTTCTTTCTTTCCAATTTGGGTGCCTTTTATTTCTTTGTCCTGCCTGATTGCTCTAGCTAGAACTTTTAGCAAAATGTTAAATAATAATGGTGACAGTGAGCATCCTTGCCTTGTTCCTGATCTTAGGGGGAAAGATTTCATTCTCTCTCCATTGATTACAATGCTGGCTATCGGTTTTTCATATATGCTCTTTATCATATTGAGGAGGTTACCTTTGATTCCTATCTTTTGAAGTGTTTTTATCAGAAAAGGAGGTTGAATTTTGTCAAATGCTTTTTCAGCATCAATCGAGATTATCATATGGTTTTTCTTTTTCAATTTGTTAATGTACTGTATTACATTAATTGATTTTCTTGTGTTGAATTCTCCTTGCATTCCTGTTATAAACTCTTCTTAGTCATGTGTATAACTCTTGTAATGTGTTATGGGATTCAATTTGCTAGTATTTTGTTGAGAATTTTTGTGTCTATGTTCATTGGGGAGATTGGCCTTTAGTGTTCCTTTCTTATAGCAGTTTTACCCGGTTTTCGTATTAAAATAATATTAGTTTCATAAAATGAGTTAGGTAGTGTTCCTTTTTCCTCAGGTTTTTTGGAAAGGTTTGAGCAGGATTGGTTTTAGTTCTTTTTGAAATATTTGTTAATATTTCCCTGTGAAGCCATCTGGGCCTGGGATTTTCTTTGTAGGAAGATTTTGATGACTGATTGAATCTCCTTACCTGTGGTTGGCTTGTTGAGATCTTCTATTTCTTCCTGAGTCAGTGCAGCTTGTTTATGTATCTCCAGGAATTTGTTCATCTCATCTAAGTTGTATAGTTTGTTGGCATATAGTTGTTCCTCTTATGATTTCTTTTATTTCTTCAGGGTCTGTGGTAATGCACTGCTTCTCATTTCTGATTTTGTTTATTTGAATCCTCTTTCTTTTTTCTTTGTCAGTCTTGTTAGTGACCCATCACTTTTATTGATTTTCTCAAAAAACTTTTGGTTTTGTTGATTCCTTATATTGTTCTTTTCTTCTCTTATTCATTTAACTCTGCTTTAATCGTTGTTATTTCTCTTCTTCTAACTGCTTTGGGGTTGGTTTGCTGTTCTTTCTCAAGTTCCTCCAGGTGAACAGTTAATCCCTCAAATTTCTGCTCTTTTTTATATATTAAAAAATATAGGCATTTAGAGCAATAAATTTCCCTCTCAGTACAGCCTTTGCCTCATCCCATAAGTTCTGATATGTTGTATTCTCTTTTTCATTTGTGCCAAGATAGCTGCTGATTTTTCTAGCAATATTTTCTTTGACCCACTGGTGATTTAAGAATGAATAAATTTGTGAATGTTCTTGTTCTGTGGTGGTTATTGATATCCACCAAAGAACATTCGTTGTAATCAGAGAAAGTGCTCTGAATAATTTCAATGTTTTTACATTTATAAAGACCTGCTTTGTACTCCAGCATATGATCTATCCTGGAGAATGTCCCATGAGTGCTAGAAAAGAATGTATATCCTGGTGTTTTGGGGTGTACTGACCTATATATGTCTGTGAGGTCTAGTTCATTTATCAAGTTAACTTCTATATTTCCTTGTTGATCTTCTGTCTGGTTGTTCTATCTACAGGGGAGAGTGGTATATTGAAATTTCCTATATTATTGTTGAAACATATATTGCTCCCTTCAGTTTTACCAATGTCTGTCTCATGTACTTTGGAGCTCCTTGATTGGGAGCATAAACATTTATGATTGTTATATCTTCTTGGTGAATTGACACTTTAATTAATACTTAGTGTCCTTCTTTGTCTCTTATGATGTCTTTACATTTAAAGTCTATCTTGTCTGATATTAGTATAGCTACTCCTGCTTTTTTTTGCTTGCAACTTGTGTGGAAAATCTTTTTCCATCCTTTCACTTTCAATCTATTTGTTTCCTTGTGTCCAAGATGAGTCTCTTGTAAGCAGCATCTAGCTGGATTATATTTCTTGATCCATTCTGCCAATAAGTATCGTTTAACTGGTAAGTTTAGTCTGTTACCATTCAAAGTTATTACTGAAAAGTTATTTCTTGACTCCACCATCTTTTGGATTTTATTTGTCAGATCTATATATTCTTTTCCCTCTTTCTCTTTTGATCCTTTAAGTTACCCTTACTGGTACTCTTCAATTCTGTACCTTTCTCCATCCTCCATCTCCTGTCTTTCTTTTCTGAACTCATAGAACCCCCTTTAGTATTTCTTTTAGGGCCAGTCTCTTGTTCACAAATACTTTCAGGATTTGTTTGTGAAAATTTTAATTTCTCCTTCAGTTTTGAAGGACAGTTTGGCTGGGTACAGAATTCTTGGTTGGAAGTCTTTCTCTTTCAGTATCTTGAATATATCATACCACTGTTTTCTCACCTCCATGGTGCCAGTTGAGTAGTCTGAACTCAGTCTTATATGATTTCCTTTGTATATAGTAAATTGTTTTTCTCTTGCTGTTTTCAGGATTTTGGGCTTCTCTTCATCATTTGACAGACTGATTATTATGTGTCTTGGGGAAGGCCTATTTAAGTTTGTTCTATCTGGGGTTCATGTCTTTGACTTGGATATTTATGTCTTTTATAAGGGGGCTGGGGAGTTTTCCCCTATTATATCCTCAACTAATCTTCCTAGCCCTTTACTCTTCTCTTCTCTATCTGGGACACCAATGATTCTTATATTTGCATGCTTTGTTTTGGCCATTATCTCCCTGAGATCCTATTCAAATATTTCCATCCTTTTTTGCCATTGGCTATTTTGAGTGTTTGAAATCAGTTGTCCTGTCCTTTAGTTCACTTGCTATTTCTTCTACCTCTTCAAATCTGCTGTTGTGTGTTTCTAGTATGTTTTTATTTGGTCTATTGCATCTTTAATCTCTGCAATATCTGCTATTTTCTCTTTATTCTTTCAACTTCCTCTTTATGCTCTTTTAGTGTCTTCTTGATCTCCTTTATAGCATTAGCCATCCCATTTATTTTATTTAGTGGAGTTATATGAACATCTTTGATTAGTCATTCCAATGTCTGTGTCTCCTCTGGTGTTTTAATTTGGTCATTAGGCTGGGCTATATCTGTCTGCATCATGATACGTTTAGTGATCTTCTGTTGTCTTTGCCCCATGTAAATATCTTAATTGTTTTACTTTGGAAGTTGATTTCCTTCAGGAATCTGAAGCTTTTATTTGCAGGAATGATGTGGAGCAGAATGCAGGGCATGGAGCACGACACAGCTGTGCAGTGATGTGTTGCAGTGTGGGTATAGGTGCCGGTTGTGGATGTTACTCTGGTGCCTGTGAGTGTGGGTGCCCAGCAGTGGGGGAGGATGTAACTGTGCATGTGTCTGGGGGCAGGGCCCTGGTGTGCACTGGTCTAGGGTGTGTGGCCATTTGTGTGCAGGCGCAGAGCTAGAGCATAGGTTCAGCATTATGCCTGCATGGCTGAGGGTGGATGTGACCCGGCTGTAAACATCAGCACTTTCCCAGAGCTGAGGGGTGTGACTGGGACTGTGGCATATGCAGGTCTGGGAGTGTTGTAAACTGACGTATCCATGTACAGAGCTGGAGGTGGGTGCTGCATGACTGTATGGGCTGGGGGCGGGTGTAGCCTAGGTATGGAAGTAAGCACCCGCAGCCTTTATGCACTGGGTCTGCCTGCAGGGGTCAGGGACTGGTCGGTAGGGCTCGGGAGGGGCCAGACGAAACTGCACTTGCACTGGAAAGGTGAGTTGAGCTGCACTTGGGGTGGAATTGTGGGGTAGGTACACATGTGAGGGGTTGGCAGGGTGGGGGCACTTGTAGAGCAGGGAGTAGGGGCAGATGATGGGTTCCAGGTGCATGGGGTGTGGGGTGGGTTGGAGGTCACAGAAATGACCTGGTGAGGATAGCATATTCAAGGAAAGCAGCTTGGCTTACTTCCTAGTCTCCACCTCCCCATCCATGCACTCCTCAGAGCTCCAGACCGGGCTTCTGCATTAGGCTGTTTGTACCAGCTGGACGGTCTCTGGTTCTCTGCTTCTCAATTCCTCAATTCTTGCAACCAGGGTCACCCTATGTGGAGCAGAAGACTTTCCCAGGTCACATACACCCTGAAATTGTGGTCTCAGGCACCCTTCCATCCCTTCTCTAGCTGTTCCTTGGAGCAGGGGTGAACTTGATCTATCCTGTTCCATTATCTTCCCAGGACTCTATCTAAATTCACTCTATCAATGAATTTAAAGGTAAATAGCATTAACTCATCAGTGAAAAGTCATATTGGCAGAATGTATAGTAAACATGGTCCTATACATGCTTTCTGAAAGAGGCGTACTTTAAAGTCAAAGATACAAGAGGGTTGAGGGTGAAAGGAAGGAATTATGTATATCGTGCAAGTAATAACCAAAAGAGAGCTGGAATGGCTACACTAATATTGGATAAAATCAACAAAGATGGTCAGTCTTGGCATACTGGTGAAGGGAACAATTCATGAGGAAGCTGTAACATTTGTAAATATATATGCACCTGACACTGAGTCTCCAAATACATGAAGCAAATATTGACAGATTTGAAGGGAGAAACTGATTATTCTACATTCATATTAGGAAACTTTAACTCACAACTCTCAATAATTGATAGAACATCTAGTCAAAAAATCAATAAGGAATTATAGTACTTGAATGATACATTACACTAACTTTATCCAACAGATGTGTATAGAACACTGCAACCAATGAAAAAAAAAATACACATTCTTTACAAGTGCACGTGGGTAATTCTCCAGGATAGACCATATGGTGTCACAAAAAAACTCAATAAATTCAAAAATATTGAAATCATACAATGTATGTTCTTGGACCCCAACAGAATGAAACTAGAAATCAGTAACAGGGGAAGAAATGGAAAATACTCAAACACGTGGAAATTAAACAATGTAGTCTTAAACAACCAGTTGGTTAAAGAGGAAATCAGAAGCAAAATTTGTAAATATCTTGAGGCAAGTGAAAATGAATACAACATACCAAAACTTACAGGATGCATTAAAGGCAGCACTGAAAGAGAAGTTTATAGCTCTATATGCTTACATAAAGAAGAAGAAAGACATCAAGTCAGAGAACTAACCTCAAAACTGCAAGAACTAGAAAATAAGAACAAACTAAACCCAAAGTGAGCAGATGGAAGGAAATAATAAAGATAAGAATGGAGTTAAATCAAATAGAAAAAAAAAAGCAATTGAAGAATCAACAAAACCAAAAGGTGGATTTTTGAAAATGTCAATAACTGTATACAAATAAATTAGATAATCCAGATGAAATGAAAAAAGTTTTAGAAACATGGTGATTACCTACAGTGACTCAAGATGAAATAGAGCTCAGCAAACCAATTACTAGACAAGAGATTGAATCAGTAATCAAATACCTCCCCCCAAGAAAACCCCAGAACCAAGGTGCTTCACAGGGGGATTCTACCAAATATTCCAAGAAGACTTAACTCCCATTCTGCTCAAACTCTCCCAAGAAAATAACTCATTACAAATAAAGATATCACAAGAAAAGAAAACCACAGACTAATACCTCTTATGAATATAAATGGAAAAATCCTCAACAAAATATTAAATATTCAAATCTAACAGCTTATTAACAGAATTATACAGCGCGATCAAGTGGAATTTATCCCTGGTAATCAAGGTGTGTTCAACGTAGGAAAATCAATTAATATAATACTGTAATGCACCACAGTAACAGAGGATTGAAAAAAATATCATGATTATCTCAATTGATGCAGAAAGCTCATTTGACAAAATATGGCACACTTTCTTGATGAAAACACTTAGAACAATGGAAATAGAAGGAAATTTCATCAAGATGATAAAGGCCACATATGAAAGCCCACAGCTAACATGGTAAAAGACTGAGAGCTTTCTCTCTGTCATCAGGAACAAGACAAGGGTGCTCATTGTCAACACTATTATTCAACAGTGTACTGGAAGTTCTTGCTAGAATAATTAGACAAGAAAAAGAAATAAAATGCATCCAGATTGGAAAGGAAGAAGTAAATGTTTCAGTTTTTGTAGATGATACGATCTTACATGAAAAAAATCCTGAGGATATAAATTATCCATGGTAATTTATTACCAGGGATAAATTCCACTTGATCATGCTGTATAATTCTGTTAATATGCTATTAGATTTGGATATTTAAATATCCAAATATTTAGATCTATTTATGGTAGATCTGCAAGAATCTACCATAAATCTCCCAGAGCTAATAAATGAAATTTGCAAGGGTGGCAGTGTTCAAAATCAATACCCCAAAATCAGAAATGTTCTATACATAAGCAATGCACACTTCGAATAAGAATCAAAATACATTTTGGATTCAAAATAGCAATTAAAATAATCAAATATCTAGGTATAAATCTAACCAAGGATGTGAAGTATTTGTACACACATAACTACAAAACATTGCTAAAATAAATTAAAGAAACCTAAATAAATGGAAGGATATTTTGTGTTTATAGTTTAAAAGACTAAATATGATTAAGATGCCAATACTACCCAAAGCAAATTATATATTCTACAAAATCTCAATCAAAATTCCCACAACATTTTTTGCAGAAATGGAAAAGCTAATCATCAAATTTATATGGAAGGATAAGAAGCCCTAAATAGCTAAAGCCATCTTGAAAAAGAATGAATTTAAAACTTAATACGAAACCACTGCAATCAGAACAGCATGGTACTGAAACAAGGACAGACATATAGACCAATGGAATAGAATTGAGAGCTTAGAAATCAACCCTTACATTAATGGCCAACTGATTTTTTTATTCTCCACTTGGGCAGGTACTGGGAATCTAACCCAGGCCTCCAGCGTGGCAGGTGAGAATTCTGCTTGCTGAGCCACCATGGCCTGCCATATGGCCAACTGATTTTTGACAAGCTGGCAAAGACTTCTCAATTGAGAAAGAATTGACTCTTCAACAAATGATGCTGAGAAACCTGAATTTCCATTTACAGTAAAAGAACACCACTAACTCACATCATCTTAAAAAATCAACTCAAAATGGATCAAAGACTATCAAACTCCTAGAAGAAAACATAGGAAGCATCTTCAGAACTTTGGGTTAAACAGTGGTGTCTTAAACTTTACACCCAAAGCACAGGCGCCAAAAGAAAAAAAAAAAATAGATAAATGCGACTTCATCAAAATTAAAAACTTTTGTTCCTCAAAGGATTTTATCACGAGAGCAAAAAGACAATTTACAGAATGGGAGAAAATATTTGAAAACTTTGTATCCAGTAAAGGATAATATCCACTATATATAACAAAAGGCTTTAACTTAACAACAAAAGACAAACAACCCAACTAAAAATATGGGCAAAAAACTTTTATACACATCTCTCCAAAGAACATATACAAAAGGCCAGAAGATCCCAGGAAAAGATGCTCATCATCATTAGCTATCAGAGAAATGCAAATTAAAACCACAGTGAAATTCAATTTCATACCCCTTAGAATGATGGCTGCAAAAAAAAAAAAAAAAAAAACAACTAAAAACAAAACAAAAAACAGAAAATAACAGTTGTTGGAAAGGATGTGAAGAAATAGGAATACTCATTCATTGCCTGTGTGATGGTTAAATGGTGCTGCTCCTGTGGAATTCAGTTTGGGGGTTCCTCAGAAAGCTAAGTACAGAACTGCCATGTGACTCATGATACCACTACTTGGTATATATCCAGAAGAAATGAAAGCAGGGACTCGAATAGATATATCCACACTGATATTCACAATAACATTATTCACAATTGCCAAAATATGGAAGCAACCCAAGTCTGTCAGTCAATAAACAGATAAATAAAACGTGGCATACACACAATGGAATATTATTCAGCCATATAAAGGAATCAAGTCCTGATATATCCAACAACATGGATGAACCCTGAAGGCAACATGTTGTGTGAAATAAGCCAGACATGAAAGGACATGTATGGTATGAACTCACTGATTTGAAACTTTAGAATAAGCAAACTCAGAGTGAGAATTCAGGTTATATGTTACCAGGGAATGGGGTGGGGATAGGGTATGGGAATTAAAGCCTAAACGAATAGGGCTCTTCTTAGGGATGGAGGAAATGTTTTGGTCATTGATGGTGTTGATGGTAGCACAACATCATGAACTCAATTAGCAAAACACTGAAATATATATCTGAATATGATTAAGCAGGGAAGCAGAATATAACAGAATACAATTTTTAAAAAATCCATGGAAATACCCTGTACATGCAGTGAACCCTCAGTTAAACCATGGTCTAAAATGTGGTATCATCGGTTGTAACAAATGTTCCATGCCAATGCAAGGTATTGGTGGGGAAAATGTGTGATATGGGAATCTTGTGTGTATGTCAGTGTATTTAGTTTTATCTGTGAGGCATTTCTTTACTTTCTTAAATTTACTATCTATTACTTTCAGTCCATAGGTTTGGATGAGGTGGACCTCAGCCCAGAAGGAACACATAACCCAGGCAATCCAGTCAAACACTCATTCCCCAGTCAACATTAATCCCAAGGCTTTTGATGAAAATGATCAGATTTATGGGCTTTCTTTGCTCTCCTTGGATTTATAAAGATATAGTCCTGGGCCCACAGGCTGAGGACATCCATCATGCGTCTCTTCACCTGGAAAAAGTGCTTGAGAATGAACCTGGAACATAAAAACATATAACAGATAGATGGAGAGGGCAAGATGCCAGTTCCTGATGATGTTGTTGAGACCTAGAATCTAAATATAGTTAAAGCTAGAATTTCCAAGTGCTGACTTTGATATCAACTGAATCTGTAAGGAAAATGAGGAAAAACAATGCAATGAAAATGCATAAACTACATTGAGTATATGATCAAACAGTTAAAAGAAAAATATCTCTGAAACTGTCCCTGATAAATTGAAATGTTCTGTTTGTGTTAAGCAGGGGTTGAGCAAGCTTACAAGTAGGAGAAAAGCCACAAAACAATGGACTAAACAAGTATGTATTGCCTCTCACAACAGAAGCCAAGAGTAGGCAGCCTAGAGTTGAAATGGTTGATCGGCTATGACATGAAAATATCCAGGCTCTTTCTTCCTTTGTCCTGTGCCTTCTTTCATGATGGTTGCTAAACCTCAGATATGTTACATGCATTTTAGGTGACAAGAAAGAAAAAGTGAAGAGGCAGTGCTAGCAAACTCCTTCTAATATCCCACTGGCATATCTGCATATTTTGGCTAATATTTAACCTTTGTTTCCAGCATTGATGATGCCAAGATAGAAAAGGATTAAAACACACATTGAATATGATCATCTATTGTTTTCTTTACATTCTCTTATGTGTCACTAACAAGGATCAATCACCATGTCAAAGGAGTAATATCGCTTTCGACCAAATATGTGCATGGAATGAATTTTGCAGTAGTTATTATGACCATATGTACATGCCCTACACAATTCTGTATTCTGAGAATGTTTCTTAAGTCAATTCTTACCAAGGAGGACAAATGGTAAAGTTTGACAATGAGCTTTAGCCATGGAAAATAAGGTAACATCAAAGCACAATATGCAAATGCTAAAATTATTATCATCATTGAGTCTGACAGTCAGTACAGATATAAAATATTATTTCAAGAAGATGACAGTAGCTAACTTTGTTGGGATTGACGTATGGAATATTGTAGCTTGGAGGTGGTGGCTGCAGCAAGTTAATTTTTATTAGTCAGTGAGAAATCAGAATATTTTTGTGGGAATGTTAGTAGCTTTGATAAATGGTGGAGCTAGAGGGGCTCATTTTGGAAAGAATGAGAAAAGGAAATTTGAGGTAATATGCTTAAGAAAACCAAAGACTCATTTTTGGAAATGAGGGAACCTTTTATTAATTTATTGAGAAAGGCAAAAAGCGGAAGAATGTACAGTAGGCCTCAAATATGTTAAAAATCATCTTGAGAAGATTTTAATAGTGCAGTGCTTTTCCCCCTCCAGACCCAATAAATAATAACTAGGGGCTGTGCGTGGGAGAAGTACTCTTTTAAACAAGCACCCACTGGGATTCTAAGGTAAGTGATACATGGATTATTTTAAAGAAAAGAGTAAATGTATTGATAGAAGCAGGTTTTAAATAAGAGAGCAGAGAAGATAAAGGAGCTCATAGTTTTGTTTAAAAAGCAGATAAAAGTTCTGCACCTTTTCATGATGTTTTCATGAGTGAGAGTGTAGACTTAAAAATAAAAAAAAAAGTTTTGTTGGGGGTACAAAGGTGGTTCAGTGGTAGAATTCTCACCTGCCATATGGGAGACCCAGGTTCAAATCCTGGTCCATGCACTTCCCCCAAAAAACACCAAACAAGCAAAACGAACCACATAAAACAAACAAAAATTCAACAAATGGTGCTGCAATAACAGGATACTCACATGGAAAAATAATGAAATGTGACCCTACCATACCCTATACAAGAAAAGTTTGTGCCACTGTGCCAGAGATTCATAAGAAGAATATAAGCTGTGGTTGAATTTATACTAGACAAAATCCATGCTAGTTCTGTGTTTCTCTAGCAGTATGCTACAGCTTGTGTAAGCAACAAAAACAAACAAACGGATTTCCTGTAAGGCTTGTCATCAGACTACAATAATGTACGTAATAATGTAGTTTATTTCTTAACTATCAGGTGACCGATCTTGAACAAGTAAGACAATTAAGATAACTTAAAGCTTTTAAAAGGACAATTATTTATGTTCACTCTTAACATATAGTTTGGCCTGCAAATTAAATTATAAATAATAATGAATATGTGGTGGTCATGAGCATAAACGTCACATATACAGCTTTGGGGGTTATGCCCTGAGGAATATATAAAAATTTAAAAATGTAGATTATAGGAAATACTAGGAAACACATGAATTAATATTTATACAATGATGAGTGAATAAGGAAACAACTGCTTTTCCTAAATTAGCCTTTTGTTCTTAATCGTGATTTAAGTATCTTGCGGGAATGATGGGGCACAAGGGACCACAATTATAAATGGGAAAAACTTGGGCTTTGCCTTTAGAAAGACCCGTTCTTCATCCTAAAATGGGGATAGTAAAGCTCTCAAAATGACATGAGATATTAGGTTCGTGAAGTGTCTAGCATAGATCCTTCCATACTTTCTCATAATAAAGTAATAAAGTCTGAAGATGCAATTAGAAAAAAAGAGAAATTGTTGATTTTTGGAAAATCTCCTAGATTACTAGGAGAAATAAGAGAATGTGATGGCAGAGTAGCAAGTAGGATTCAAACAATATAAAAACGTGAGGCATAAGAAAATAATTGACAGAAGGAACACAAATATACTACATTCTTAAAAGTATTGCTATCATAGCTTATTAAAAAGAAGTTTATGAGCATGCAGTTATAGAAAATGTTGATGATACCAGAAGTATAACAATAGTGTAAATATAGTAGCAATATAACAAATGAAAAATACTTATGCCATTTGTTTTTTAGTTGTATTTTATCTAATGAGGATAGTTTGATCCCTTTGTCACTTACTTGAACGTTTCTTACTGTGCTACAGAGAATGATAAAATTATAAACAATGTTTTTGAGACAAGAAAGGAAGGCAGAATTCAGTATGGTTTTGGTTTAAATATTTTGATATTTAAAGAGGAAAAAATGAGACTCTTCTTTTCCTCCTAGATATGCTTGCATAATTTCACATTTGCAGAGTTTTTTTAGGGAGGGGTAAGTAAATTTTGCAGATAAATCTAGAGTCAGGGATTGCATAAATTCCAAATTATTCAGGAGCTTATATTTCTTTACTTATTTTGCCTGATCACTGCATCTTTGTTAATTTATTACAATTTCTGTTATCTTAATGAATTTCTGTACACGAGCTTCCATATGAGATAGTAATGGATAGTGATCCTATATTCAGGACTAAATGATTATTTGCTATTTACTAAAGACCTCTTGTGCACATTTGATGCAACATAAACATTTTTATTGTTAGCAATCAAAAATGCTGATTAGCTTATTAAATATAGTGCTAATACACAATGCAATCTATTTATTATTATCATTATTTTTTTGCATGGGCAGGCATCGGGAATCAAACCCAGGTCTCCGACATGGCAGGCGAGAATTCTGCCACTGAGCCATCGTGGGCTGCCCACTATGCAATTTAAATTCTTTCTAAAGCTTATCTGCTTTCAATATCCTTTCTTTTGCCACTCTGATAGATAACTTCTTATACTTCTGATTTAATAACTATTAAATTAAGATCAGGTTTACTGACCTTATTTAATCAGATTCTTTTTGCATCCTCAGCATCACTATCTATTGACTTCCCTATTGTGTGATTACAGCATCATGCTAAGTGTTGGGAGCACTATAAGGTGCTGTATTACTGAATTGTGAGTAACCTTTTAGATCTCGTTTGCAAGAAATTCTATGATTATCTTTTGGGGACTATAGGTCTTGTCCTCCTTATGCTTCTTTATGGATGTGTTACCTAGCACTTTATGTAGTTCCAAACTTGTTTATATACAATACTCAATCAAACTTGAGGCATAACTATTAGACATGTTTAGAATAATAACAATAACAATATTTATATTATATCAATAATATCTCTATTTTATAGACAATAATATTCAGACCAGAAGTTTTATCACCTGCCTAAGTCACACGATTCTGGTTTCTATTGTATGTTCTACTTCAATATCTTCTCCTCCAACTCCCAATTCCTAAACATCAATCATCATAGTCAGCAAGTAGATGTTCCCACTGAAATTTTATGGCTTAGACTTACCGTTGCAAATAGCCCCATTGAAGGAATGCTGTAAAATATGTACTTTGTCTTCCATATTTCTAATTCCCAAGTGAAGCTGTTGAATACTTCTTATATTTCAGGTACTCTGTTGAAGGTAAAATAATCCATTAATATTGTCTGCCTTCATGGATGAGGGCACAATAAATAGATAATTAACAAAAAATCACCTAGAATTTGAAAGCTAACAACATTCATATTATGCAAGGAATAAGTTTAGAGCAATTTGATCATGTACACCAAGGGGAATTAATGTATATTATCCAACAGGAAATTGATATAAGATTTCAAGCATAAATAGGATATGATCTTGTACATGTCAGGCAATAGGTATGAGACCTGCAACATAGAAAGTGCCTGGCCTGCTGGAGGCCACAAAAGAGGCCATTTTGGATAGAGCCTGATGGCAGGGATGAGGCTGGGAAAGAAATCAGACATCTCTGCTATTATGTGAACTTAAAATTCTCACGTGGGTATTTTATTATTGTTTCACGTCTGTATTTTCCTGTAATTATTAATATATGATGAAAAATATTTAATGCATATTTATTATTAAGCTATTATAATGTATTCACTTCAAAAATCTATTCTGTTGTTCTTTTGTAAGTTCATAGCCTTGACTTCTACTTTATCCTTTTGTCCTCACGATTTGGAAATTGTGTAGAAAATTTTGCATTGTAAAATATAACTGTACTTGCACTTACTCTTTTCTTCACTATTTTTCTCTGAATGTCTTTCTCCATTTTTCTCTGTATGTGAACCTGTCATCTGAACGATGAAGTTATTGCAGTGTATTAGTCTAAAGAAAAGAGTCTATTAAAGAAAGTTCTTCTTTGAGCAAGCAAGTATATCCATTTTCATTTGTAAAAGAACTCCAGAGATCTTCACTTTATTGATGACCTGGAAAGAAAACTACTGGTCATTAATGTTGGGATGAACTATCAGCAATTATTAATGTTTGTCTTCATTACTTTTACAAGCTTACCCTTATCTAGAATTTTCCAATATGCAAAATCAGATGTGCCATTTTACAAAGTGTCAATTTCTTACCATTAAACAAGCATATCTCACATTTTATTATAATTTACAAAATACTTCTTCAAACCTAATTGAATTTCATACTATGTTTTAATTCCTATTGTATTGTATTGTATATTGGAAGTTGAAGTTCAGAGAGAAGAAACAACTTTCTCTAGTTTCTCAAAACTGATAAGTGACAAAGCTGAATGTCAAATTCAGGTCCTTCATTTTAAATAACTTAACCTCAATAAATAATGTCATTTGAAGTGCTAAAGCAAAAAAAGCTCTTCAAGAAGCAAAGCATTGATGGGATAAACATTATGTGCATGTCTATGTATAATATCCAACACAGCTGAAAGAAACAAAGAATAAATAGAAAGAAAATAACAGCATTTAAAGATGAAAAATAATCAGCATCCTGGAATCTGTTGATATCTTTTGTTTTACACATGCATACATTGAATTGAAGGTTGAAAATCATTTTAAGATTCGGAGCAAAAGGAGGATCAGCTTACTTTACTCAGGTTCTCAACGCCTGTTATGTATCTTTCTTTGTGCTCAATTAAAAGCAAATTATCTGAAAAGAGAGCTATGCTGTTTTTGCCTAAGATTCTTAGAGGCTGATAAAGAAGAGATGTCTAATAAACATTTCATTAAGTTGTCTTACGAGAAGGTCTTTAACACTCTTGAATTTATTTTAATCGTATCTGTCCTTATCCCTAAAATAGACAGGCATTATATTTATGAATAGCAAAAAAATAAATATTCATTATTGTGGCATGATATATATTTCAGCTGTGTTGGATTGCAGTTGGCACAACAAAACTTGCAGTTCTCTCTCAACTTATAAAAGACAGCTGAGTCAATAACAGCAGTCTCATCTAGCTACACCATAGGCAAAAAGAATATCATAGAACTTACTAATAAATTTCTCATATATGACATATTTTTGACTAATCAAATCACAAAGCCTTACCGCAAATTTCCAGAATAACACAGAACATGGAATTGCTCAGTTTTGTGCAACTCTTCATTGTTATTGCCTAATTAACAGTCATTAATCTCATTATATTATTAATAACCCTGTGTGGGCTTGTGTAGACTTAGTAAAACATAATGTGAGTAAGTCAATTTTTATGGAATTATTGCCTGTTTTCAGTTAAATGACTTTCAAATCATTTCATTAACCCTGTGACCTATTTTAATGAGGAAATCAGATCACAGTATTGCATGTTTAATTTTGTTTTTTTATTCAGTGGTGGGATTTGATGGGCTTGATATTTGCAGATTTGAAATTTAAGCTTCAAAGCTTTTGGTACATAATAATCCATATTCTGATTGTAAAACAATTTAATTCACAGTCTCTCATTGCTGACTAATGAAAATGAGCTCTAGATAATGAGAAATAAAGGGGACAACCTCATATAAGAATCTTTTTTATTCTCAACTTGAGTTTGCTTATGCAATAAATTCAGTGAATTGCTATGAACATTGTCTTAAGAAAACAAAACAGTTTATTAATAAAAGCACCAAGTGGGAGAGAAAACTTTAGTCAAAAGTTAAAAGTTCTATCTGTTATTGTTACATGGTTTGTTAGTTCAAAATTTAGGGTCTCAAAATCATAATTATTCATTATTTATTTTTTTAAAAATATTTTTAGTGATCTCTTCTCGGCCTTTTGGCTAAGATCAAGTGTAGTATCTGTTCTTATCAGTTTAATATCTGATACATCCTCTATCCAAGGACAATATATTAAATGGATTTTTGGAGTTAGGAGATGGAATAAGAGCTTGCTCCGTCCACTCCACGCATAGACCTGGTATTGCAGTACTTCCAGGAACAGTGCACCCCCCCTCGGGGGAACAATAAATGTATGAAGTCAAAAAAATATATTTTTCGTGAGAAATCTTCACACAAATACATTCCATGCATGGTGTACAATCAATGGCTCCCAATATCATCACATTGTTATGTTTCATCACAGTGATCATATTTGAACATTTCCATCAGTCCAGAAAAACACATAAAAAGAAAAAAGAAAAGCTCATACATATCATATCCCTTACCCCTTCTTCTCATTGATCACTAGTATTTACATCTACCCAATTTATTTTATCCTTTGTTCTGCCTATTATTTATCTATTTTTTATCCTTTTTGTTTTTACTCATCTGTCCATACCCGGGATAAAAGGATCAACAGTCACAAGGTTTTCACAATCCCACAGTTACATCGTAAAAGTTATATCTTTATACAGTCATCTTCAAGAATCAAGGCAATTGGAACACAACTCAACAGTTCTGGGTACTTCCCTCTAGCCACTCCATACACCATAAACTAAAAAAGGGTATCTATATAATGCATAAGAATAAACTGCAGGATAAACTCTCAACTCTGTTTGAAATCTCTCAGCCACTGAAACTCTATTTTGTCTCATTTCTCTCTTCCCCTTTTTGGTCAAGAAGGCTTTCTCAATCCCTCAATGCTGGGTCCCAGCTCATCCTGGGATTTCCATTATTTCTTGAAGGTTGTTGGATCAACTTGTGGGTTCTGCTGATCTATAGTGAATTTAACTGGTAGGTAAACTGTGAATATAACTAGTCTAAGACAGCCTCAACTAATGTTGATGGATTGTTCCATGTATTTTCTCACCCACCAGGAGGCTATCTGGGTTTATTCTCATGACAATGGCAAAGATACAAGAGAGAGCAGAACACATCTTGTAAGAGGGCAAGCTGAAATGCACAATTTTCTTTTCTAACCTCTCTTGCTTTTACCTCATTTTCTAAATTCACATTGCCGAAGCAAGTCACATGGTCAAGCCTATACTCGGAGGAAGAAGGCTAGAACAGAGAAGGTGTGACTTAGGAGAGCAATTAATCAGGATAATCAGTGAAATCAATCTATTATAATAGGTGATTCATTTGTAAACAACACTTTTGAAAAGAATGATCTTTTAAGAAAGGGAATGAACTATTGAAGGGTGGAGACATTGAAATTTGTAGTTGTTTGGGAGAAAATTGTACTACAACTAGTAATTTTCATCAAGGACAAGAACTCAGTCGATGAAACATGCGTGTGCTGGTTTGAAACTGTTGTGTATTCCAGAAAAGCCATGTTCCTTAATGCTTATTCAATATCATTGGGTAGGATCTTTTTGATTAAGTTGTTCCATGGAGATGTGACCCACCCAATTGTGGGTGGGACACTTTGATTAGTTGGTTTCCATGGAGATGTCTCCATCCACTCAATTTGGATCACTTATTAAACTCCTTTAAGAGAGAAGCATTTTGGAAAAAGCTTCAGAGCTGACATAGACCAGAGACTTTTAGAAATGTGGAAGAAAAACACAGCTGGAGAAACTTTTTGAAATGAGAAGCCAGGAGAGAAAGCTCGCAGACATTGTCATGTGCCTTCCCAGCTGACAGAGAAACCCCAAATATCATCGGCCCTTTCTTGAGTGAAGGTATCTTTCTTTGGTCATTGAATGGCCTTAGAACTGTAAACTTGTGAATTAATAAATTCCCTTTATAAAAGCCAGTCTATTTCTGGTATATTGCATTCTGGCAACATTAGCCATCCAATACAGGGGGAAGGTATTTATTTATTTTTGACTATAAAACAATTCATTGTTTTGAAGGTAGCTGCCTGATGGCATTTTTATGGCAATTGCCTTCATTTAGAGGCAGACTGAGGACCTGGAAGAAATCATGAAAAAAATGTTTTGAAGGATTGACAAGTCTTTACTGTTACAATCAAGTCTTTCTTTAAATTAAATTTTCTCA